>JAVSCE010022711.1:0-56450 GCA_032199065.1 Smutsia gigantea | reverse complement strand
AACAGTATGAGCAAAGGCACATGATTTGGGAAAATTAAATGGTTTTACGGGTAATAACATGTAGTTTGGGGTTTTAGGAGAATATAATGTTGGGGTGGGCAGAGGAGCAAAGAGGCTGAAAAAGGAGGCAGGGGAGTAGGCTGGGAAGGGATTTTGGTGCCATGTTAAGGAAATGCAGGCCATGGTGAAGAGACCATGGGGAGAAGAAAATTAAAGGATTTAATCAGGGATATACCCTGATCAGACTTATTTTAGAACAGAGATTGAATTAGAGAAGGGTAATACTGGAGGCAAGGAAGATTTTCAGAAGGCTGTTATATAAGCCCAGCTAAGAAATAATGGTTTCAAGGAGATAGACTCCCATTTCTGACCAATATGGTGCATCATGGACTAGATTGCCCATATGTCTGAAACTAACAAAAACATCAGCTAGATGGCATCTATGAAAAACCTACAGCAAACATAATGGAGAAATGTTTTTCTCCAAGATCAGGAATAAGACAAAGATATATAATCTCACTTCTATTTAAAATTGTACTGGAGATTTTTGCCAGTGAAATAAGGCAAGATAAAGAAATAAAAGGCACCCACTTTGGGATGGAAGGACTAAAACTCTCCTTATTCACAGTTATAATGAAATACCACTACACACCTATTAGAACGGCTTAACTTTAAAAGCCTGACCACACTACGTATTGTCAGTGATGTGGAGTAGATGAAATTGTCATACACTGTTGGTGGGAATGTGGGGCAAGAGGTATCCAGTGGGGTGGATAAAACAGGACATGTTGCCTTGGTGGAGACTGGCCAAGCGGTACACTGACACCAGACATTGGGGTCAGCCAGCCAAGCAGGATGAATAAGACACTCCCCCAACAAACTCCCTGAAACGGCCAGCTGAGAAACAAGGGGGTTTTCTGATTCCAGCCCAACCCTAGCAACAAGTCCTAGAAAACCATGTGAATTTCCTGCTTTCCAGGATTTATAATCCCTAGAAACTGCATCCCCAATGGCTTCCTCTCATGGAGCCCATCCTGATTAGTGGGAGTGCTCTCCTTTCCACTCCTCATTAAAAGCTTTGCTGTTTGCTCCATACTCTTGTCTGTTGGGTTCATTATTTATCACCTCCTAGACACAATCCTGCGAAAAACAGCATCTCAGATGGTAACATCCTTTGGAGGCTTATCTGGGATCTGACACTGAATGGTGAGTACTGGTTGCAACCAGCATCTTTCTTTTACTACCCTTTGAAGAAACAGCACCAAATGCTGTGCACAAGCTCGGGCACCCATCAGCCATCTATGAGGACTAGGCAGACTGACAAAATTAAGACTCGGGTGTGAGGTTCCTCTGAGTTGTCCTCAGTTGATTCCCCATCTTCCTTGGGACTCAGGAATGTTGGCCAAGTGAGAGCCAGAATTCTCTTTTGAAGCTCTCCTTGGATTTGAGGGGCGGAGGGATACAGGTGGACAACTGCAAGGCCCTGAGAGAGGCTGCTCCTTGGCGGACTCTCTAAGGTCCCCTGCCAGAACTCAGACCCCGACTGCCCAGCTGCATATCCATGTGGAGTTGCTTCCTCTTTCCTGTCTTGCTCTCCTAGGAGGTGTGGGGACATTTTGAGGGAGGATCCCCCAAGTATCTTCTCTCATGAAAGTGACTTGGGTGACCTTCTCTGGACCCCCCAGGAAAGACCCTTATGCAAATTGAGTGATGCTTTCTTATTCTTCCTTTAGCTTCTATAACAGAATTATGTATCCCATCTGGAGTCATTCTAACCCATCCTTCTTCCCTGTCCTCCTTATTTGGGATTTGGGAGAATTAGGCACCTATCAATTTGGTCAGATCTTGGGCACATTAACACTCTCTAAATGCCCCTGGTGTCCCACACAGGATTGGAAAACAAATGTGTGGGCACCTCTTATACAGAGAAAATATATTATTCCTTGGATATCTATCCCAGTCCTCAGGTCAAGAGTAAATAGAGAGTAGCCCTCCCTTGACTATGAGAGAGAGGATACTCCTATGTCATCATTTACTGAAGTGTCAGTGAAAATGAAGGATAGGAGAGTGGGTCAAGCCCCACTAAGACCAAATAGTCATGACATCTGGGCCTTCCTCCTAAGCTATACACAAAAAGGATATTGCAACCTCTTCTTGTTTGATCCAGAAGACTGTCTCGACCCCACCCCTATCATCAAGAAAAATCTTCTTAGCTCTGAATAGGCTAAATGTTCCTCCATAATAGTAGTCTTGAGCCAGGCGAGGCCTCATTAGGAGATATAATTGTGACTGAGAGAGCCCAGGACCGGTTCCCACATTGCTCATCAGTACTATAGCATGGCTTTGCTGGAAGTCTCAGGGAACACACTTCTCCTGGTATCGCACTGAATATGAAAGCAAGGGACAGACCTCCTTAGGAAGGCACGAGAGGATGGACCAATGGATGCCTTGGCTCCCAGATGCCAGAAATAGAAAATGGAATGCTCTTCTCTTCCCTGTTGTCTTCCAGATAGATGGGAAACTCCGAATCCAAAACCACCTTGGTCACCACCCCTCTGGGGTGCATCCTCAAAAATTGGGAGGTTTTAAACTAGACTCCCTGAGACAGAAGAAATTAATCTTCTGCAATACAGCCTGGCTTCTAAATGGCACTCTAGACTATTCACCCTCAGGGTGTATAAAAACAGATAAAAAAGGCGCTTCTACCTCTAGTTAACTCTGAGATTTATCAGAGTGCCCATGAACATGTCAGAGGATTTTCTTCTCATGAGAAATATTTAGCTAATTTGGCTTATTTATTCAATATGTAATCACCTGGGAAGCATTGTGAACTGAATGATGCCAAGCTTCAGATTATTTAACTATTGCATTTTACAGAAATAACCAAATTTCCTTGTCAATTGCCTTATGATGAACTCTCATCAGATCTTCAACCATTGTCATTTATAAGTCTTTGTCATTTATAGATAAGTACTGTTTTACTCCAAAGTCAGTTAAAAAACTAATAGGCATCTGCTTTTAAACCTTCTCTCTTGAACTGAATTACCACAGTTTGGTAAATAATTATACCTTTATAGACAGAACTGAAACATTTTATCTTTCTCTCTCTACCTGATCCCTCCAGAATTTAGAAACTCTCAGTGAGTACTTTTATATTTTATGGCAATATATTTGCATAAGTTTAATAAGAATATTTCTCCTTGTAACAAGACCAATTAAAAACACTGGTTAAAGTAACAAGGCTTTGACTGGAATGTTATATTTGAGATATGTGCATAGACTCAGATATGACCAGACAGCTTTAAGGAACTTAGGTTGACTTTATAGAACCAGTAAAGTCCCTAGGAAGAACTGGCCTGGTACCTTGCTTACAGTGTTCCCAGCAGCCATGCCAGGTGATAAAGAAAGGTCACTCCTGGCAGGTGCAGGAGCCTCAGAATATCTTGGAAGACCTTGATAAGAGAGGAATTCACCCCAAATCTAGAGGTAAAAACTGTAGGCAAAAACTGATGGCAAATCTGGCTTGGCTTTCCTGGCTTTGGAGAACCTTTAAAAGCTCAATTTGGAATTCCTTATGAAAAGTTCCAGCAAAGCACATTTAAAAGAGCCTGTGTGATCAATTGCTGTTCTTGTTGCACTTATTTAAATAATCAAGCCAAGTGTTCTGAAGGAAAACTTATCTTAAAAATTAGTTTCAATATGGTTACCTCTAATAAAAATGAGGGTGATTTTAGAGAGAAAGGAATTATATTTCAGTAGTGCAGCATATCTTATTGATATTAGATCTGAACACTAATCATTGTAAAATAAACTTGATCCTGAATTCTGGTTTCCTCAAAATATCTGGCTAAGATTCTCCAAATGTTTCCAATTTTCTCTCATCATTTCAGTTGTGGTCTTACTGTTCCTAGTCCTCATATTCAGCCATGCACTCTTAACCTCCTTGTCAAGTTTGTCCCCTCCAGAACATAAAATCTGACTCAGATGAGGATTTCAACCCACCCTTCATGCTGATGAAGGTGCACATCAGCAACCTCACACACTAGTTGCACCCTCCTTTTATGTGCCCTTGTCCATCTCAGCCATTGCTAAGACATCTCCATAACTTTTTTCTTTCCCTGACAGGTAGAAAAAAATAATTAGATGATGAAGCCTCCCAATTTCACCATTGGCTCTCAAAATCCTGGGAAGGTTGGTCGCACTTATGGAATGGGCATCCTGACTGCTCCCTTTTGCTGGACCTTTGCTAATGCTTCTTTTCTAGCCCTTTTGTTTGGGCCATGCTTATTTAATCTCATAACCAAATTTGTTTCTTACCACCTAGAATCCATCAAGCTACAAATGGTGGTGCAGATGGAACCCCCTATGCCAGTTCCTTGTGAATTCTACTGTGGGCCAATAGATAGGCCACTCAGAGAGTGAACACAGACTGCCATTCCCAGCCATAGTCCATTGCCAGCAGGAAGCAGTCGGAGCGATCTTTGTCTCTTTCCTAATGGAAGTTGGGGTTACCTCTTCTGAGGAGGGATTGAGGCAGGAAGTAGACAGTCAGGTGGGTAGAACAGGACATGTTGCCTTGGTGGAAATCATCCAAGTGGGACACTGACATAATGCACTTTGTGGTCAGCGGGTCAAGCGGAATGCATAAGAAACCACTACCTGAAATGGCCAGCCTGAGAAACAAGGGGTTTTTCTGATTCCAGCCCAGCTCTAGAAGGAAGTCCTAGGCAACTACGTGGACTTCCTCGTTTCCAGGGTTTATAATCCCTAGAAACTGCAGCCCAAATGGCTTCATCCCTTGGACCCCCTCCTGATAAGTGGAATCTTTCTTCTCTCCACTCCTCATAAAAAGCTTTGCTGGTTGATCTGTACTCTTGTCTGTTGGCTTCATTCTTCATCAGCTCTAAGACACGATTCTGGAAAAACAGCATTTCAGCTGGTAACAAATGTAATTTGAAAAATAATTTGGAAATTAATTTGGTAGCTTCTTAAAAAGTTAAACAAATGTCTGATTGCTGTGGCTAGACCTCCAGTACTATGTTGAATAAAAGTAGGGGGAGTGGGCATCCTTGTCTTGTTCCTTCTCTTAGAGGAAAAGCTTTCAGCTTTTTGTTGTTAAGTATGATGTTGGCTGTGAGTTTGTCATATATGGCCTTTATTATGTTGAGGTACTTGCCATCTATACCCATTTTGTTGAGAATTTTTATCATGAATGGATGTTGAATTTTGTCAAATGCTTTTTCAGCATCTATGGAGATGATCATGTGATTCTTGTCCTTCTTTTTTTGATGTAGTGGATGGTTTTGATGGATTTTTGAATCTTGTACCATCCTTGCATCCCTGGAATAAATCACACTTGATTATGATGGATGATTTTTTTTTGTATTTTTGAATTCAGTTTGCTAATATTTTGTTGAGTATTTTTGCATCTATATTCATCAGAGATATTGGTCTGTAATTTTCTTTTTTTGTGGTGTCTTTGCTGGTTTTGGTATTACAGTGATACTGGCCTCATTGAATGTGTTGGAAGTATTCCTACCTCTTCTACATTTTGGAAAACTTTAAGGAGGATGGGTATTAGGTCTTCCCTTAATGTTTGACAAAATTCAGTGGTGAAGCCATCTGGTACAGGGGTTTTGTTCTTAGTAGTTTTCTGATTATCAACTCAATTTCATTGCTGCTAATTGATCTGTTCAGATTTCCTGTTTCTTCCTGGGTCAGTTTTGGAAGGTTGTAGTTTTATAGAAAGATGTCCATTTCTTCTAGGTTATCCAATTTGTTAGCATAGATTTTTTTCATAGTATACTCTAATAATTCATTGCATTTCTGTGGTGTCTGTAGTAACTTTTACTTTCTCATTTCTGATTCTGTTTATGTGTATACACTCTCTTTATCTTGGTCAGTCTGGGTAGGTGTTTTTTTGTTTATTTTCTCAAAGAAATATTCCTGGTTTCATTGATTCTTTCTATTGTTTTATTCTTCTTGATTTTATTTATTTCTGCTCTAACCTTTATTATGTTCTTCCTTTTAAAAATGTCCTCATTTGTTCTTTTCTTCTAGTTTCATTAATTGTGAGTTTAGAGTGTTCATTTGGGATTGTTCTTCCTTGAGGTAAGCCTATATTGCAATATACTTTCATCTGAGAACTGCCTTTGCTTCATCCCACAGGTTTTGGCCTGTTGAGTTGTTTTCTTTTACCTCCAGATATTGCTTGATTTCTATTTTTATTTAGTCATTGATTCATTGATTTTTTTTTAGGTGCATGTTGTTAAGCCTCCATGTGTTTGTGGGATTTTTTTTTTTGCATAATTTATTTCTAGTTTCTTACCTTTGTGGTCTGAGAAGCTGGCTAGTACAATTTCAATCTTTTTGAATTTACTGACGTTATTTCTGTGGCCTAGTATGGGGTCTATTCTTGAAAATGGTCCATGTGCACTTGAGAAGAATGTGTGTCCTGCTACTTTTGGGGGGAGAGTTCTGTAGATGTCTGTTAGGACCATCTGTTCTAATGTGTTTTTCAGTGCCTCTGTGTCCTTATTTATTTTCTGAATGGTTGATCTGTCCTTTGGAGTGAGTGGTGTGTTGTAGTCTTCTAAAATGAATGCATTGCATTCTATTTCCCCCTTTAATTCTGTTAGTATTTGTTGTAAATATATGGGTGCTCCTTTGTTGGGTGCATAGATATTTACAGTGGTTACATCTCTTGTTAGACTGACCCCTTTATCATTATGTAATGTTCTTCTTTGTCTCTTGTTACTTTGTTTTGAAATTTATTTTCTCTGCTACAAGTACTGCAACTCCTACTTTTTTATACCTATCATTTCCATGAAATATCTTTTTCCATCCCTTCACTTTTATTCTGTGTATGTCTTTGGGTTTGAATTCTCTTGTAGTCATCATATAGACTTGTCTTGTCTTTTTATCCATTCTGTAACTCTATGTCTTTTGATTGGTGCATTCATCCCATTTAGGGTGATTATCTATAGATATGTACTTATTGCCATTGTAGGCTTTAGATTTGTGGTTACCAAAGTTTCAAGGGCAGCTTCTTTACTATCTAACACTCTAACTTAACTTGCTTATTATGCTATTTCAAACATAATCCAAAGATTCTTTTTATTTCTTTTCTCCCTTCTTTTTCTTCCTCTTCCACTCTCTATATATTAGGTAACGTATTCTGTTCTCTGTGTATCCCTTGACTGACTTTGTGGGCAATTGATTTAATTTTTCATTTGCTTAGTAATTAACTGTTCTACTTTCTTTACTGTGGTTTTATTACCTCTGGTGACAGCTATTAGACCTTAGGAACACTTAAATCTACAGCAGTCCCTCCAAAATACACTGTAGAGACGGTTTGTGGGAAGTAAATTCTCTCAGCTTTTGCTTCTCTGGAAATAGTTTAATCCCTCCTTCAAATTTAAATGATAATCTTGCTGGATAAAGTATTCTTGGTTTGAGGCCCTTCTGTTTCATTGCATTAAACATATCATGCCACTCCTTTCTGGCCTGCAAGGTTTCTCCTGAGAAGTCTGATGATAGCCTGATGGGCTTTCTTTTGTATGTTATCTTTTCTCTCTTCTTTTTTTTCTCTCTGGCTGTCTTTTTTTTCTTATTAAGGTATCATTGGTATACAATCTTATGCTCAGATTTCACATGAGCAACACTGTAATTACTACAAGCCCTGTATTAACCAGTCCCCACCGTATATCCCAATACAATCACTGTCCAACAGCATAGTAAGCTTCCCTGTGCTATACTTCCTTACCCATGCCCCCCATGGCATGAGAGTTAATCATAATGCCCTTTACTCCTTATCACTCTCTTCACACCCACTCTCCCCAGTCCTTTACCCTTTGGTAACCACTAGTCCATTCTTGGGTTCTGTGAGTCTGCTACCATTTTTTTCTTTCAGTTTTGCTTTGTTCTTATACTCCACAGATGAGTGAAATCATTTGATACTTGTCTTTTCCCACCTGCATTATTTCACTGAGCATAATATCCTCTAGCTCCATCCATGTTGCTGCAAATGGTAGGATTTATTTTCTTTTTATGGCTGAATAATATTCCATTGTGTATATGTACCACATCATCTTTATCCACTCATCCACTGATGGACACTTAGGTTGCTTCCATTTCTTGGCTATTGTAAACAGTGCTGTGATAAACATGGGGGTTCATATATCTTCCTGAATCTGGGAACCTGCAGTCGTCTTAGGGTAAATTCCTAGGAGTGGAATTCCTGGGTCAAATGGTATTTCTATTTTTAGTTTTTTGAGGAACCTCCATACTGCTTTCCACAATGGTTTAACTAATTTACATTCCCACCAGCAGATTAGGAGGCTTCCCCTTTCTCCACATCCTCAAAAGCATTTGCTGTTGCTTGTCTTTTGGATGTTTGCCAACTTAACTGGTGTGAGGTTATATCTGGTGTGAGGTGATTGATGCATTTAGTCCATTTACATTAGGGTGGTTATAGATAAATATGCACTCATTGCCATTGCAGGCTTTTAATTCATGGTTACCAAAGTTTCAAGGGAAGGTTCTTTAGTTTCTAGAAGTCTGCCTTAACAGTTAATATGCTGTTATAAACACAATCTGAAGATTATTTCCCCCTTTCTTTTTCTTCCTCCTCTGCTCTTTATATGTTAGGTGTCATATTCTGTAGTTTTTATGTATTCCTTGACTGTCTTTGTGGGTAGCTGATTTAATTTAACATTTGGTTAGTATTTAATTGGTCTACTTTCTTTACTGTGGTTTTATTTTCTCTAGTGACAGCTATTTAACCCTAGGTGCTCTTCCATCTAGAGCAGTCCCTTCAAAATACACTGTAGAGATGGTTTTGGGAGATAAATTCCCTCAACTTTTTCTTATCTGTGAATTGTTTAATTCCTCCTTCAAATTTAAATGATAATCTTACCAGGTAGAGTGTTCTTTGTTTGAGGTCCTTCTGTTTCATTGCATTGAATGTATCATGCCACTCCCTTCGGTCCTGTAAGGTTTCTGCTGAGAAGTCAGATGATAGCCTAATGGGTTTTTCTTTGTAGGTGATCTTTTTCATCTCTCTGGCTGCTTTTAATACTCTGTCCTTGTCCTTGATCTTTGCCCTTTTAATTATTATATGTCTTGGTGTTGTATTCCTTGGGTCCCTTGTGTTGGGATATCTGTGCTCTTCCATGGTCTGAGAGAACATTTCCTTCCCCAGATTGGACAAGTTTTCAGTAATTATTTCTTCAGAGACACCTTCTATCCCTTTTCCTATCTATTCTTCTTCTGATACCCCTACAATGTGAATATTGTTCTGTTTGGATTGGTCACACTGTTCGTTTAATATTCTTTCATGCCTAGAGATCCTTTTTTCGCTTTCTTCCTCAGCCTCTCTGTGTTCCTGTTCTCTAATTTCTATTCCATTTACTGACTCCTCTACCTTATATAATATGCTTTTAAATCCCTCCATTTTTTGTTTCATTTCAGTTATCCCCCTCCTGAATTTGTCCCTTAGCTCTTGAATATTTTTCTGTAGCTCCTTTAGCATGCTTATGACTTTTATTTTTGATTCTTTTTCAGGAAGATTTGTGATTTCAGTCTCACTGAGTCCTCTTTCTCGTGTTTGAGGGATTTTGGTTTGATCAAGTATCTTCTGCTTTTTCATAGTCCTGAAACGATGGGAATGGTCACAGGCAAGTGTCGTGGGTATCAGCTTGGAGGACGTATCCTGCTTTCTGTTCACCGTGCCTGTGTCTGCTGTCTGTGCCAGTTAACCGTGCACAGGGAGTGGCCTCTGGGTTAATCCCCTAAATTGCCATTGGCGGGGTGGCCCTCAGGATGGTCTAGGGCATTGGCGGGGTGGCAGGAGAGCAACGTGGGAATCTGCCAGGAGGACAATGCCCTTTCAGGTTTCCTGGTCACCCTGCCTGTCTCTGCTGTCTAGGCTGGTTAGCCATGCGCAGGTAAAAGCCTCTGTGCTAAGCTGTGTAGTTGCTGTAGGCAGGGCTGCCATCTGGCTCGTCTGCAGCAATGGTGTGGACAGCAGATTTTGTGCAGTTGCTGGCAGGGAGGAAGGAGCGGTAGGCCACTTACAGCGGTGGGGGACCTCAGGCCTGCATTGCCAACCAGGGGAATGGAGCACCTGAAGCACCTGAATGTTCCCAACCTGCTGGGCTGAGTGTGCTGGGCAGATTTTATCCACCTCTTCTTTCTCATAAATGTTGCCCCTTTAGCAGCCTTCTGAATGTTGAGAAGTTTTTCAAAGTGCCTGCTTTCCTTTTTTCCCAGGGCAGCATGTTGTGGGAACCTGTTCGCAGTCTTAGTCTCTGACTTTGCTTTTCAGCCCCTCTAATCTCCAGAGCACCATGCAATGTGGGTCTATGCTCCTGGGGTAGATTTCTAGGGCTGGGTTTTTAGCAGTCTTGTGCTTCCACTCCCTACCCACTCTGAGTCTCTTCCTCCCACCAGTGAGCTTGGGTCCCACTGGGTCACAGCTTTTTTACTTTACCCTTTTCCATGAGATGTGCACTTTCCCCAGATGTAGACTGGTGGTGCCGTTTTATTTCTTTTCACTCTTCCAGGAATAGTTGTATTTCGTGTATTTTCATAATATATGTGATTTTGGGAGGAGATTTCCGCCACACTTCTCATGCCACCATATTTTCTCCTCTATCTCTGGCTGCTTTTAATACTCTCTCCTTGTCCTTGGACTTTGCTCTTTTAATTATTATATGTCTTGGTTTTGTCTTCCTTGGGTCCCTTCTGTTGGGAGATCTCTGTACCTCCATGACCCGAAAGACTATTTCATTCTCCAGAATGCTGAAGTTTTCAGCAATTATTTCCTCAAGGAGACTTTCTATCCCTTTTTCTCTTTTTTTTCTGGTATCCCTATAATTCAAATATTGTTCCATTTAATTGGTCACACTATCCTCTTATTATCTTTCATTCCTAGAGATCCTTTTTTCTCTCTGTGCCTCAAATTCATTGTTTTCCTGTTCTCTAATTTCTATTTCATTTACCATCTCCTCTACCTCTTCTAATTCACTTTTAAATCCCTCCACTGTATACTTAATTTAAGATACTGTATTTTTCATAGTTTCTATTTCTTGAAGTCCTCCCTGAGATCTTTAATATTTTCTGTAACTCTGTGAGCATGTTTATGATTTTTATTTTGAAATCTTTATGAAGAAAATTGGTGATTTCAGTTTCACTTATTCCTCATTCTGGTGTTTGTTGGATTCGTGTTTGTGCAAAATATTTTTTGCTGTTTCATGTTTCTAATGATTAGTATAGAATAATAACTTTGCACCCTCTAGTTTCCAGAAGCTGTACTCTCTGGAGCTTCTCAGCACCTGGGGTGATGGTGGAGGTCTCAGATGTGTATTATCAGTGCATGCTGGGAGGAAAGATCTCTTTCCTGCCACCTGCCTGCCATGCCTGCCTCCACTGCCATGTCCAGTGGGCCCAGCATGCAATGAGGTGCTTCTGTTTTATGCCCCTGTAGCTGCCATAGTTGGGGCCACCCTATGGCTTGTGTGGCACAGTGGTGGGTGCAGCAGGTGTGTGGACAAGTATCTGCTTAGAGGAAGGAGCAGAAGGCTGTGTAGCACAGTGGGGGGCCTTGGTGCTGCATTGCCAGCCAGGGGGATCAAGTGTTTGAAGCTCCTAAAAGGTCCCAACCTCCTCAGGTGATTTTGTCCATCTTCCCTTTCCTTGAGCAGCAAGCTCTGTGTAATCCTTGCCTCTTTTGCACTCCTCTTGCTGTTGGGAAGTCTTTCAAATTGTTTGCCTTTTTTTTGTCCCAGAGCAGCCAGTTGTGTGCACCTTTTCTCCACAAATGACTGGAATCTCAGTCTCTATGAGTGTGCTGCTTGTGTTTGCTTTCCAACCCCACTAATCTCCAGAGCACCATGTTATGTGGGTTTGTGCTCTCAGAGAAGATTTCCAGGGCTTGGTGCTCAGCAGTCCTGGGCTTCTACCCCTCCGCATTCTGGTTCTCTTTCTCCCACCTGTGAGCTGGGGTTGGGGGAGGTCTTGTGTCCTGCCAGATCATGGTTTTGCTACTTTACCCTTTCCTGTGAGGTATTCTCTTTTCTCCAAATTTGGGCAGTCTGTTCTGCAGTATTTGCTCTATTTTCATATATGCGCTTTTGGGAGGAAGTTTCTGCCTCACTTCTCATGCTGCCTCCTTCCCTCCCCAACAAATGATTTAATAGGTCCTATTACAAGTACAAAGATTCTTTTTGGACTTAGGAAATAAAATTTATTTCTACAAAATATAAATGTATTCCAAGAGAGTTTCAAAGCTCTGGAGGGGTCAGGTAGTGAAATTAAGATTAATGTTTCTGTTCTGTTAATAAAGTACAATTATTTACTAAAATGTAATATAGCTTAAGAGAAAAAGTTTAAAAACATACATTTTCTTTTTTTAATTGGCTTTGAAGTAAAACTACTTATCTATAAATGGCAAAGACTTAAAAATGACAATTGTTGAAGATCTGATGAGAGTTCATTATAAGGCAATAGACAAGGATATTTGGTAATTTCTGTAAGATGCTAGTTAGAGTCATACGTCGCCATGAAACACATTTTATTCATTTAACTAAAGTGACAATAAATGATTTTAAAGGCTGATATAGGTTACATCATTGTTAGCAAATTTAGCTCTTAGCTCTTTTAATATTAAGATTTTGTTTTCTTAAGTCAATGAAAACTAAGAAGCAATTGTGAACTGATACACTAGCATTCTTTAGATTGGAAAATTTATTAATACACGATTTCTAGAAATATGCACTTCTTTATAGTACAATCTTTCACTTGTTATTAAAAACCATGCTAAATTACCTGCAAAGCTTTCATTAAACATCAGACTAAGTAAAGCCTCTCCTTTTATTACCACAGTCATTCCAGACTACAACTCCTATGAGGGCTGGCAGCAGTCTCGCAGGAACCAACACTGGAGTTTCAACCCACATTTTTGTGATCATAGGGTTTCCAACCTCATGGTTATTTGTTGTAATTAAAGGTTTAATTTTGGGGCCATTTTTCTCGCCCTGGCAGTTTTTATTGAGTCCAAGTGGTGTTACAGAAGGAAATAAACTTCTTTTTAGCTCATCTAATTAAAAGTATCTGTTTTTATACACCCTGAGGACAAGTAGTCCAGAGTGCCATTTAGGGGCCAGGATGTATTGCAGAAGATTAATTTCTTCGGTCTCAGGGAGTCTAGTTTAAAAACCTCCCAATTTTTGAGGATGCACCCCAGAGGGGTGGTGAGCAAGGTGGTTTTGGATTCTGAGTTTCCCATCTATCTGGAAGACAGCAGGGAAGAGAAGTAATTCCCTTTTCTATTTCTGGCATCTGGGAGCCAAGGCATCCATTGGTCCATCCTCTCGTGCCTTCCTAAGGAGGTCTGTCCCTTGCTTTCATATTCAGTGCGATACCAGGAGAAGTGTGTTCCCTGAGACTTCCAGCAAAGCCATGCTATAGTACTGATGAGCAATGTGGGAACCGGTCCTGGGCTCTCTCAGTCACAATTATATCTCCTAATGAGGCCTCGCCTGGCTCAAGACTACTATTATGGAGGAACATTTAGCCTATTCAGAGCTAAGAAGATTTTTCTTGATGATAGGGGTGGGGTCGAGACAGTCTTCTGGATCAAACAAGAAGAGGTTGCAATATCCTTTTTGTGTATAGCTTAGGAGGCAGGCCCAGATGTCATGACTATTTGGTCTTAGTGGGGCTTGACCCACTCTCCTATCCTTCATTTTCACTGACACTTCAGTAAATGATGACATAGGAGTATCCTCTCTCTCATAGTCAAGGGAGGGCTACTCTCTATTTACTCTTGACCTGAGGACTGGGATAGATATCCAAGGAATAATATATTTTCTCTGTATAAGAGGTGCCCACACATTTGTTTTCCAATCCTGTGTGGGACACCAGGGGCATTTAGAGAGTGTTAATGTGCCCAAGATCTGACCAAATTGATAGGTGCCTAATTCTCCCAAATCCCAAATAAGGAGGACAGGGAAGAAGGATGGGTTAGAATGACTCCAGATGGGATACATAATTCTGTTATAGAAGCTAAAGGAAGAATAAGAAAGCATCACTCAATTTGCATAAGGGTCTTTCCTGGGGGGTCCAGAGAAGGTCACCCAAGTCACTTTCATGAGAGAAGATACTTGGGGGATCCTCCCTCAAAATGTCCCCACACCTCCTAGGAGAGCAAGACAGGAAAGAGGAAGCAACTCCACATGGATATGCAGCTGGGCAGTCGGGGTCTGAGTTCTGGCAGGGGACCTTAGAGAGTCCGCCAAGGAGCAGCCTCTCTCAGGGCCTTGCAGTTGTCCACCTGTATCCCTCCGCCCCTCAAATCCAAGGAGAGCTTCAAAAGAGAATTCTGGCTCTCACTTGGCCAACATTCCTGAGTCCCAAGGAAGATGGGGAATCAACTGAGGACAACTCAGAGGAACCTCACACCCGAGTCTTAATTTTGTCAGTCTGCCTAGTCCTCATAGATGGCTGATGGGTGCCCGAGCTTGTGCACAGCATTTGGTGCTGTTTCTTCAAAGGGTAGTAAAAGAAAGATGCTGGTTGCAACCAGTACTCACCATTCAATGTCAGATCCCAGATGAGCTTCCAAAGGATGTCACCATCTGAGATGCTGTTTTTCGCAAGATTGTGTCTAGGAGGTGATAAATAATGAAGCCAACAGACAAGAGTATGGAGCAACTAGCAAAACTTTTAATGAGTGGTGGAAAGAAGAGAAATCCCACTCATCAGGATTGGCTCCGTGGCAGGGAGCCATATAGGCAATGGTTTCTAGGGGATTATATGCCCTGCAAAGGAGCAAATCCACCTGTTTGTCTAGGATTTGTTTCTATGTCTGGACTGCAGAGTCCACATGGTTGCCTAGGACTTGTTGCTAGGGCTGGGCTGGAATCAGAAGCCCGCTTGTTTTTAGGCTGGATGTTATAGGAAGTGGTTTCTTATGCATTCCACATGGTCAGTTGACCACAGTGTCTGATGTCAGCCCCCTGCTTGGCTGATCACCACCAAGACATCATGTCCTGTTCTACCCACTCCACCAGTTACTTCCTGCCACACTGGGAATTAGGAGTTCATAATATGAATTTGTTGGGGGATACAGTTGAGCCCCTAATACTAATATATAGTGACAGAAACGAAATTAGTTGTGAGGTATGAGCATGTGAGGAGAGATGGGAAGGAAGAATTAAAAAGTTTATGAGGAACTTTCAGGTATGATAGATATGTTCATTATTTTTATTATAATAATGGTTGCACAGCTTTATAGTATATGTCAAAATGTATCTACTTATACCTTTCAGATGTGTGGAGTTTGCTGTATGTTAATTATAGCTCAAAAAGCTGTTAAAGTGTACATCAAACTAAAAACAAAAAGGAATGTGTTGAATGACTGGGAAGAATAAAATGTATATAGTGGTTTCTGGCTTGAGTTTATGGATGGTGAGTGCTATCAGATATAAAAAGGCTGAAAAAGGATCAATTTGGAAGGGGAAAGGGAGATGACAATTTCAAATTTGGCCTTGACTCTGTTTAGATATTTTGTGGAACAAACAATTGGAGATATCCAATAGATAGTAGTTTAATAAGTCAGGAGTTCAGGAGTAAGCTCTTGGCTGAGTATAGGAGCTAGATGTATGTTGGTGGTAGTTAAAGCCATAGCATAAATGGGATCACCTAAAGTGAGAGCATGGTATAAAATAATGAAGGCCAAGGACAAAACCTTAAAAAATAATAATATTTAATGGATGTGCATGGAAAGAAGAGCCATCAAAGGAGACCAAAGCCTTTTTAGAGTGTGCAGCAGAGAACCAGGAAGAAAGGTGTCATGGAAATTGAAGTAATCATTGCCAGGAGGACAGTGTGAGTATCTGTGTTAATTACCATATGGGGATCTTATGTGATGTTGAGAAATGTACAGTAACTGTTCCAAATACTAAAACTAGTCAGATAAATGTGGGCTATCATGATTCCTGCCTTAATGAATTTTGTAAGTGAATTAAGAAGAGACAAAACATTCTGTAAGTTCAGAGTGAATGCATAGGTATGTTAGGAAGTTGTGACGACAAATGAGACATGTGCACAGTTTTAAATTTACTTCAAATATATTTTGAATACACATACACTCACACAAATACTAAAACCCTATTAGATCTACAAGTTATGTAAAAGATCATTTATACTCTGACTCTACTTCCAGGTCATTTCTTAAATATTTCAGGGTCTTATTTTTATCCTGTCCTCATATATGTAGTGACTTAAAGTTTTTACCAGCTGTCAAGTCAGTTTTTAAAGCAAAAAGTAGAAGCAAGTTTAGGTGGAGTTCTTATAAAACATGGACAGGATGTTGAACCTCAAGATGTGGAGCCAAAATGGAGTTGAGAACTGGCTAGTATTAGCTATCAGGTAAACAGAGAAGGATGACAAATTGAAGTCTGATAAGTTTAAGAGTCAGTCTGTGGGCAAGATCCAAGCTAACAGGAAGCTTGACAAGAGAACTTTGAGCAGTTGGTGATCAGTCTAGATAAGTGTCTATGGATGTTATCCTGCTGTAGCAATGATGGCATTCCACTGGCAATCTTAAAGGTACAGTTTTCTGAATTTTGCCCATCTCATAGACTCTTTCTATCTCCACTGAGGTAAGACCTGGACTCTGTGAACATTGCAACAGTGAAAGTCTCCTATGATGCCTTGGGGCTTCAGAGGTTGCTCCTCTCAATTAAATACATACTATTAATCTGTCCTAGTGCCCTCAGGAAATCCTTATGTCTACAGTGATAAAAACAGAGCAAAAAAGTGCCAACTGTTCACTGGGATCCTGTTTGGAAAGAGGAAGTTTCCTTCTAGGAATGGGAGGTGCCAAAAACTAGAAGGTACCTAGATCTATAAAGTTAGCTATGGGTAAGGGTCCCAGGAAAGCAATATTCTTCACAATTGGAAAAAACACAGGTAGCATGAAGTCATTGGAGTCCTTGGGGTAGGACAGGGCTTCCTACTTCCCATCCTCCAAAGAGTTTCTAATCAGTTTTATCAGCAACGTTGCTCACTGGAGGGTTTACTTAGGAAGGTTTCAAAATGCTTGTTTTGGCTTTGGAAAAGAATCAAATACTCTTGGCAAGATCTGTACTTAGGAAGTCAGAGTCATGGTGCAATTAAAATCATGTTCCCACTCATTAAAGGAGTCACTGAGCAGTTTTAACTCTGGGGGGAAAATCCCGGGGCAAAATACTTCTAAAACCAAAATCAGTTAAAGGGAGAAAGAGAAATAAAGTTAAGAAACCCTTTAATTTCTTACATGCAGTTGTCCCTGTCTCTCTCTTGACTCAGCTGCAGCAGAAGAGAAAGAGAACTCCACCCAACCTCTTTGGTCCATGCCCTTGTAATTACCTATTGATATGTAGATGGACTACTTCACCCCTTGGAAACACCTACTGATATGCAAATGCACTAAAGCCAGGCAAGAGAGTCTGGAAATATTACAATTTTACTACAGTCCACCCGTCAAGATCTCGTCTCACAATCTACACATTTCTTGTCTTCCACTAAAGGCCCTGGGTGAGATAACTGGAGCATTGTAACCAGGCTAATAATATAAAGTCATGATTATGCTCAAGTCGGAGGATTCAGCTAAATTCAAAGTTCTATGCAGATTAAGTTCGTAGCTCACCTATTCTACAGGTAGGCAGTAGCTGAACAGGTACGGAGTTCAAAGCAGTCATCACATGGCAGCTGCAACCAGGGGGCACATCCAGGCCACAAGGACTGTAGAAGAAAATGACCTTACATTCTTATAAGATACATGTTTAATGAATCCAGAATAGGCAAATCTTGTCCATCAGGTAGGATACATGCAAGAGAGTGGTCCTGTGATAGAACAGTGGCAGAAATGGGATCTTGTCCTGGTCTAGTATACCAGAATTTCAACGCCCCCCCTGTGGGAGTTGCAGATGGGTCAGTATATAGGGCTACAGGACATGCACTGGCCATAAAGGTAAAAGAAAAAAATCCCCGTAAGATGCTTTTACCTCCTGGACGTTTTGGATACACTACCATGATCTTTGTGGGCCATTCTGCTGTTACTCTAGAAATACACATGAGTCCAGCTTCTCGGCCTTTCCCCCAAGGCCAGAAGGGCCAGCCATCTCTGGTTCATGTATCGAAATGTCCAGGGCCAGGACCATTCAATAGTGTCTCCAGGGTTTAATGCAGTAGGGGCTGGCAGTAGGATGTTGCTCTGCTGGCCATATCCTGGCTTCAATAACTCCTGTTTGGTTTACAAATACAGTTGTATAGGAGAGGCAGCAAGGTGTGTTAGCATATCCACAGGGCTCAAGGCTCCTTTTCAGGGCTTCTCATTCAAATGCTATAGCACTGTCCATAAGCAAACTGACTAGCCACATAGGCTGTTGGTGTCTGACATCAGGCCAGATTTCAACACACCATTGTACCTCTCTATCATTCCTGCCCCAGTAGTATTATATGGTACATGAAACTTCCCCATAATTCCTAATTGTTGCACCATCCATGTAATGCATGTCCAGTAAAGTGGGTACCTTGGTCACACTCAATCACATGCAGCCAGCCATAGACTGCAAAGAGATGCCCTAGGTCCCTCTTGGTGACTTGCTGATTTCCATGATGTTCAGGACAAGCAACCAATAGGACAGTAGCCATATCCATACAAGTCATGGCATACTGATATCCTTCTGATATGGGCAGAGGACCTATTTAGTCTATCTGACACCTGACAAAGTGTATTAGCCCATTTACTATTACTCCATGTTGTTGTGGGACTCAGTGTAAGTCTCTTTTAGAGAACACAAGGCACTCCTTCTGGGCTCTGCTGTCTTCTTCAAAGGTCAATGGCAAGTCCCACTGACAGACTACAGTCCACTTGTCTTTTGTCCCACATGCAAAAAATGCTTATGTAACCATTGGCAGAGGCAGGCTTTCCTTCTAGCAAATGTACCTGGGCCAATTCATCTGCTTCATCATTTCCTGGGGATGCCAATGGGAAATGTCCTGTCACATGATATACTGTAATTGTTTTAGTCTGACCACAGGCCCATAAGTCTTGCCACAATTCATGCCCCCAAAGGGATCGGTGACCAACCAGCCAGTTGGCATGGTACCAGGTTGGAAGCCACAGGGTCAAGCCCTGATAGACAGCCCAGCTGTCAGTGCAGACAACTATAGGGGAGGGCTCCTGGGTGATCACGAGCCATATTGCCCACAAGTCAGCCCATTGGCTGCTCTTCCCTTCTCTATCCTCTATCTATGTTGTCTCAGTCTTAGGATGGAAAGCCACAGCCCTCCACTTCAGAGGCTGCCCATGACTGGAGCCGTCTGTACACCAAGCATCTTCAGGTATAGGGGCTTTTCCCTCCTGATAAGGACTCTTGGATACCAATTGCTCAAAATCAAGTTCTTCCTGCTTTTCACTGGTATACATCACTGGCCCCAATAAGTGTTGGAATTCTCCACTAAAGATGCTAGCAGAAAGGGTGCTACACTGCTGTAAATATGCGCCCCATTTGGCCACTGTAGGCATCTATGCCACGCCACTCCATGGCCTTTGTGCCCAGTCTCGCACCCACCCCATGATGGGATAGTTTGTTATTACCTTGGTTGGAGCTGTTCTGGTGATGGGCTTCGTAGGGGCTTTTATTGTTTCAACCTACCCCAGAACTGCTAAAGTATGAGTAGCCTCACTTATGGGTTGCCCTCTGTGGGGGGCAAGAATAGTCACTAAGGACCCAAAGAGAGATGGGGGAGCTGTATCAAGCACCATATTTCTCATTCCTACAGTGAACAACTCCTCATCAGGGCCCTGGGCGTCCATATAATAGATGATATTTTTCATACCCAATTCCCACAACACCTGTTGGAGCTCCTGCAACACATTTTCCAGTTAGTGCGTAAGTATGGTAAATCACCCTGATTAGGCCAAACTGGATGGCTGCTGTCAGCGAATCCAGAAGCACCAGATGCACTGAGGTGTGATGGCCTCTTTGCAACCACTGCTGGAGAGAAGGGTGAGTCATCAGGGAAGCCAGTCATAACACAACCTGACATAACAAAGCTTTCCACCCCCATATCCCAGAGACCCAAAAGCCATGTAGGCAGAGTTTCCAATGGTTTCTGCCAATACTGGATGTTCATGTCCACCAGCTCATCCTGGGTATAGGGGCAGAGCATGGTGTGCTGCACGACCTGGGGAGGGGGTGTCTCCTTCCCCTCAGAAGCTAGTGGTTGTTAACATTTTCTTAATTGTTGTTTTACTTTCTTAATTACAACTGGATAGGCCTTTAATATAGGAGAGGCTGCTGCCTTAGGCAGTCACCTCGGCAACAGAGGCAACAGATCATTCCTTGGCCCCGCCCCCTCATCCTCTCCAACACCTCCTCCCCCATCTCCATAGCTGAAGGCACTGCCCTTTCCTATTTCTCAAACCTTCTGCAACATGGACTCTTCTGCTTTCTCCCCCCTCATTGCGGCTAAGGAATTTTCCAGGGCATGACCCAACCTCTCAATAACTGTCTTCCTCAAGGGTATCCCATAGGCCATCACCCAGCCATTCCGAGTGATGCTGAAGTTTTTTGGCAGTGTCTCTCTCCTGCTGAAGTCTCTCTCTCCTCAATAATCCTCTATCTCTGCTCAATAACACTTTCCACTATCTAGATGAAAAGATATCCTACAATACCAGCTGCTACATGGCCACTCAGGTCCTCTAAGCAGTCTTCTATTTGATGGAGGACTAATTCTTCAGCTTCCCAGTCTTCACCAATTCTGGGAAAGGCCCCGCCCCTCTAGGAGGTGCTTTACCCAGACCAATTCCCCACTAGGGCCTCCCCAATTGGAAGCCCCCCATATAGGTCATTCTGAAATAGAGCTTACTCTCTACGACTGCAGCCACTGGGGCCTCCCCATCATCCCTAGGGGCAGCCTGCCCAAGGGTCACACCCATTTAGACAGATTTCAGGTTCAGAGGTCCTGCTGATTACTGTCACATGTAACTTCAGGGGGAAAATTCCAGGGGAAAATACCTCTAAAACCAAAATCAGTCAGAGGGAGAAATAAAGTTAAGAAACCTGTTTATTTCTTACAGTCATCCCTGTCTCTCTTTACCATACTGAAGCAGAAGAGAAAGTTCTACCCAACCTCTCCTGTCCAGATAAGCCCTCACATGCCCTTGTAATTAACTATTGATATGTAGATGGACTAATTCTCTCCACCTCCTGGAAGCACCAATTGATAAGCAGATGCACTAAAGCCAGGCAAGAGATTCTGGAAATATTACAATTTTACCCACAGTGGTGTATAATTGTAAAGCAACTCAGAACAAGGGATCCTAGATAGCTTTCCCCATATTTGTCCCATTTTAGGCTGTATGTAAGCAAGAGTTGCATTAGCTGGATGCAAATGTCACAGTCCAAGTATTACATATGTGTCTCCATCAAAATCCTGAGCAAGGGCCTTCTGGGAAGATGGC
The DNA here is from genome assembly GCA_032199065.1 of Smutsia gigantea. Lineage (NCBI taxonomy): Eukaryota > Metazoa > Chordata > Mammalia > Pholidota > Manidae > Smutsia > Smutsia gigantea. The sequence continues at coordinate 34,930 of JAVSCE010022711.1, read as the reverse complement.
GACATGAGCAGGGCAGCAGAAATCTCCTCCCAAAACCATATATATTTGTGAAAATACAAAAAACACAACTATTCCTAAAAAAGAGACCACAAGATACAGTACAACAGCCAGGCTACAGCTACACCTGTGAGAACTCAGCACCTCACGAAGCGGGTAAGATACAAAGCCGTGACCGGTGGGACCCAAGCACTCCCCCACCCCAGCACACCGGCTGGAGGAAAAGATTCAGAGTGGGGAGGGAGTGGAAGCACAGGCCTGCCAAATAACCAGCCCTGTGGATCTGCGCCGGGAGCACTGACACACATCGCGTGGTGTATCGCAGATTAGAGAAACAGAAGGGCAGGATCCAAGACAGGGACTGCAAGTGGGTCCCCACAGCCGGCTCCCTGGGACAAAAGAAAAGTGGGCACTTTATTTTTTTAAAAGTCTTAAAGAGACAAGGGCCCAACAGTGGAACAAAATTGTCCCAGCGCACTCAGCCCAGCAGGCTGGGAGTCTTGGAGAATTTCAGAGCCCCTGGCTGTGGGCCGAGCAAAACAGCCATGCCGAGGCTTCCCACAGAGATCAGGAGCCTGCCAATCGTCCCCCACACCCCCCACGGCCAGCGCCACAAAGGGTCCAGGATCTGCACTGCTGCAGAACAGTGGAGGAGCAGCCCCACCCAGAGCAACCGCACAGAATCTACTCCCAGCTGGTGCGCAGCTAAGCAGGAAGGACCCCAGAACCCACAACAAGGACTGGAAAGCACCAAGGGGACCAGAAGGCACCCAGCGAGACTTCAAACCCCCACAGTGCTATAGGCTAAGCTGAGGGTGACCCTGCACACAGGCAGCTCTGGGGATTATCTCAGAGACTGCCTCCCAGTGTGCAAGAAACCAGTTCAGGCCCTGGAGAAGGGCAAGGAGAACAACAAGCAGGAAGGGACTTTGTTCTCCCAGCTGACGCACGTGACACCTACCAGCGACCACTTCTAACACCATGAAAAGACAGAAGAATATGGTACAGACAAAGATTACCAGACAACCCCAGAGAGAGGACATGAGGGGATAGACTTACACAATCTTCCTGAAAAAGAATTCAGAATAAAAGTCAAAACCATACTGATGGATCTACAGAGAACTATGCAAGAGTTAAGGGAGGAAGTGAAGAAAGACAATGCAGAAATCAGACAAGTGATCGATGGGCTTAAGAGCAGAACGGATGAGGTGCAAGAGACTGTTAATGGAATAGAAATCAGAGAACAGGAATACAGAGAAGCTGGGGCACAGAGAGATAAAAGGATCTCTAAGAATGAAAGAATATTAAGAGAACAGTGTGACCAATCCAAATGGAACAATATTCGCACTATAGGAGTACCAGAAGAAGAAGAGAGAGAAAAAGAGATAGAAAGTGTCTTTGAAGAAACAATTGCTGAAAACTTCCCCAAGCTGGTGAAGGAAATAGTTTCTCAGTCCACGGAAGCCCACAGATCACCCAACACAAGGGACCTAAGGAAGGCAACACCAAGACACATAATAATTAAAATGGCAAAGATCAAAGATAAGGACAGAGTATTAAAGGCAGCGAGAGAGAGAAAAAAGATCACCTACAAAGGAAAACCCATCAGACTATCATCAGACTTCTCAACAGAAACCTTACAGGCCAGAAGAGAATGGCATGGTATATTTAATGTAATGAAACAGAAGGGGCTTGAACCAAGAATACTGAATCCAGCACGATTATCATTTAAATTTGAGGGAGGAATTAAACAATTCCCAGACAAGTGAAAGCTGAGGGAATTTTCTCCCACAAACCACATCTACAGGATATTTTAAAGGGACTTCTCTAGACGGAAGCACTCCTAAGGCTAAAAAGATGTCACCAGAGAAAATAAATCATAGCAAAGAAAGAAGATCATCCAAATACTACCTAAGGGCAAAAAGTAAAATCAACTATCCACAAAAACAGTCAAAGGAAATGTAAAAGAGTACAGAATAAAACACCTAGTGTATAAAGGGTGGAGGAGGAAGAAGAAGGAAGAGAAATAAAGAATCATCAGACTGTGTTTATAATAGCTTAACAAGAAAGTTAAGTTAGATTGTTAGATAGTAAAGAAGCTACCTTGATTCTTTGGTAACCATGAATCTAAAGCCCGCAATGGCAATAAGTACATATCTATCAATAATCACCCTAAATATAAACAGACTGAATGCAACAATCAAAAGACACAGAGTAACAGAATGGATAAAAAAGCAATACCCATCTATATGCTGTTTACAAGAGACTCACCTCAAACGCAAAGATGACGCACGTGACACCTACCAGCGACCACTTCTAACACCATGAAAAGACAGAAGAATATGGTACAGACAAAGATTACCAGACAACCCCAGAGAGAGGACATGAGGGGATAGACTTACACAATCTTCCTGAAAAAGAATTCAGAATAAAAGTCTTGTGTCAGACAAAACAGACTTCAAATTGAAGAAAGTAGCAAGAGATAAAGAAGGACATTATATAATGGTAAAGGGGTCAGTCCAACAAGAGGATATGACCATTATATATATATAATACACCCAACACAGGAGTGCTGACATATGTTAAACAAATACTAACAGAATTAAAGGAGGAAATGGAAATGCATTCATTTTAGGAGACTTCAACACACCACTCACTCCAAAGGACAGATCAATCAGACAGAAAATAAGTAAAGAAACAGAGGCACTGAACAACACACTAGAACACATGGACCTAACAGACATCTATGGAACTCTACAACCAAAAGTAGGAGGATACACATTCTTCTCGACTGCACATGGAACATTTTCCAGAATAGACCACATACTAGGCCGCAAAAAGAACCTCAGTAAATTAAAAAATATTGAAATTCTACCAACCAACTTCTCAAATCACAAAGGTATAAAACTAGAAATAAATTGTACAAAGAAAACAAAAAGGCTCACAAATACATGGAGGCTTAATAACATGCCCCTAAATAAGCAAAGGGTCAATAACCAAATTCAAACAGAGATCAAACAATATATAGAGACAAATGACAACAACAACACAAAGCCGCAACTCCTGTGGGGTGCAGCAAAGGCAGTTCTAAGAGGAAAGTATATTGCAATCCAGGCCTATTTAAAGAAGGAAGAATAATCCCAAATGAATAGTCTAAAGATACAATTATTGAAATTGGAAAAAGAAGAACAAATGAGGCCCAAAGTCACCAGAAGGAGGGACATAATAAAGATTAGACAAGAAAAAAATAAAATTGAGAAGAATAAAACAATAGAAAAAATCAATGAAACCAAGAGCTGATTTTGAAAAAATAAACAAAATAGATAAACCATAGCCAGACTTATTAAGAGAAAAAGAGAATCTGCACACATAAACAGAATCAGAAATGAGAAATGAAAAATCACAACGGACCCCAGAGAAATAAAAAGAATTATAAGAGAATACTATGAAAATCTATATGCTAACAAAGTGGAAAACATAGAAGAAATGGACAATTTCTTAGAAAAATACAATCCTCCACGACTGATCAAGTAAACAACAGAAAACCTAAACAGACCAATTACCAGCAAAGAAATTGAATTGGTAATCATAAAACTACCTAACAACAAAACACCTGGGCCAGATGGATTCACGTCTGAATTTTCACAGAAATACAGAGAAGAAATAATACCCATTCTTCTTAAAGATTTCCAAAAAATAGAAGAGGAGGGAATACTTACATTCAATGAAGCCAGCATCACTCTAATACCAAAACCAGGCAAAGATCTCACCAAAAGAGAAAATTACAGACCAATATCCCTGATGAACATAGATGCAAAAATACTCAACAAAATATTAGCAAACCGAATTAAAAAACACATCAGAAAGATCATACACCATGATCGGGGCATTCATCTCAGTGATGCAAGGATGGTATAACATTCAAAAATCCAACATCATCCACCAAATCAACAACAAAAAAGAACAAAACAACATGATCATCTCCATAGATGCTGAAAAAGCATTTGACAAAATTCAACATCCATTCATGATAAAAACTCAGTAAAATGGGTATAGAGGACAAGTACCTCAACATAATAAAGGCTATATATGACAAATCGACAGCCAACATCATACTTAATGAGAAGCTGAAAGCTTTTCATCTGAGATCTGGAACAAGACAGGGATACCCACTCTCCCCACTGTTATTCAACATAGTACTGGAGGTCCTAGCCACGGCAATCAGACAAAACAAAGAAATACATTGCATACAGATTGGTAAAGAAGAAGTTAAATTGTCACTATTTGTAGACGACATGATATTGTACATAAAAAAACCCTAAAGACTCCACTCCAAAACTACTAGAACTAATATATGAATTCAGCAAAGTTGCAGGATACCAAATTAACACACAGAAATCTGTTTCTTTCCTATACACTAAACGTGAACTAGCAGAAAGAGAAATCAGGAAAACAATTCCATTCACAATCGCATCAAAAAGAATAAAATACCTAGGAAGAAACCAAACGAAGGCAGTGAAAGACCTATACCCTGAAAACTACAAGACACTCCTAAGAGAAATTAAAGAGGACACTATCAAATGGAAATTCATCCCATGTTCTTGGATAGGAAGAATAAATATTGTCAAAATGGCTATACTACCGAAAGCAATCTACAGATTCAATGCAATCCCTATAAAAATACCAAGAGCATTCTTCAATGAACTGGAACAAATAATTCTACAATTCATATGGAACCACAAATGAGCCCGAATAGCCCAAGCAATCCTGAGAAGGAAGAATAAAACAGGGGGAATCACGCTGCCAGACTTCAAGCTCTACTACAAAGCCACAGTAATCAAGACAATTTGGTATTGGCACAAAAACAGACACACAGACCAGTGGAACAGAATAGAAAATCCAAACATTAACCCAAACATATACAGTCAATTAATATTTGATAAAGGAGCCTTGGATATATAATGGGGAGATGACAGCCTCTTCAGCAGCTGGTGTTGGAAAAACTGGACAGCTACATGTAAGAGAATGAAACTGGACTACTGTCTAACCCATACACAAAGGTAAACTCAAGGTAGATCAAAGACCTGAATGTAAGTCATGAAACCATAAAACTCTTAGAAAAAAACATAGGCAAAAATCTCTTGCACATAAACATGAGCGACTTCTTCATGAACATATCTCCCCGGGCAAGGGAAACAAAAGCAAAAATGAACAAGTGGGACTATATCAAGCTGAAAATCTTCTGTACAGCAAAGAACACCATCAGTCGATCAAAAAGACACCCTACAGTATGGGAGAATATATTCATAAATGACATATCCAATAAGGGGTTGACATCCAAAATATATAGGGCAGAGGATCTGAATAGACACTTCTCCAAAGAAGAAATTCAGATGGCCAACAGGCACATGAAAAGATGCTCCACATCACTAATCATCAGAGAAATGCAATCTAAAACCACAATGAGATATCACCTCACACCAGTAAGGATGGTAAACATCCAAAACACAAACAACAACAAATGTTGGTGAGGATGTAGAGAAAAGGGAACCCTCCTATGCTGCTGGTGGGAAGGCAAATTAGTTCAACCATTGTGGAAAGTAGTATGGAGGTTCCTCAAAAAACTAAAAATGGAAATACCATTGACCCAGGAATCCCACTCCTAGGAATTTACCCTCAGAATGCAGCAGCCCAATTTGAAAAAGACAGATGCACCCCTATGTTTATCACAGCACTATTTACAATAGCCAAGAAATGGAAGCAACCTAAGTGTCCATCAGTAGATGAATGGATAAAGAAGAAGTGGTACATATACACTATGGAATACTATTCAGCCATAAGAAAGAAACAAATCCTACCATTTGCAACAACATGGGATAGAGCTAGAGGGTATTATGCTTAGTGAAATAAGCCCAGCAGAGAAAACCAAGTACCAAATGATTTCCCTCATATGTGGAGTAAAAGAGCAAAGAAAAAAATGAAGGAACAAAACAGCAGCAGACTCACAGAACCAAGAATGGACTAATAGTTACCAAAGGGAAAGGGATTGGGGAAGATGGGTGGGAAAGGAGGGATAAGAGGGAAAAAGGGGCATTACGATTAGCAGATGTAATGTTGGGGGGGCATGGGGAGGGCTGTACAACTCAGAGAAGACAAGTTGTGATTCTATAGCATCTCACTACGCTGATGGACAGTGACTGTAATGGGGTAAGTGGGGGGGACGTGATGAAGTGGGGAGTTTAGTAACCATAATATTGCACATGTAACTGTAGATTAATGATACCAAAAAATGAAAATCCTGAGCAAGGGGGAACAGTAAGAGATCAAAAATTTAAACTTGAGAGTCTCAACAGTGTCTTGCATCTTGAATCCCAGTATGGGATTTGGGGGTATGGACCCTACCAACAACAGATCCCAGTGATGATGTTTATTATCATAGAAACAGAAACAGGCTTAATTCTAGAGGGGATGTGTTTTAAAAGTTCAAAGCACTGAGTGACATATTCAAAGATATCCAAATCTATAGAGGCATACATAAGAATGTACAAAAGGAATGATTGCTGTTTCAATTGTTAAAAAACAAAATTCAATGAAGTAAATTTGAGTATCTAATTGCTTTTATTAAGTGATTCACGAATCAGGCAGCATCCCATCTAGGAAGTAGAGAAATGTTGTGAGGAGTTGTAAAAAGTGGAAGATTTTTATGGACAAGATGGTGGCAAAAATTTATTAGCAAGAAATTAGGGATTGTTTCAAGATCACCCTCCTTTAGGAGTAGTAGGGATTATCTAATGCAGATTACCATTAGCATGTTATAAATTGATGGGTTTAAAATTCCACTTCTGGGAAGGCCTGAAAGTGCAATTAGGTCAGGCATTAAGCCCCAGTTTGGTGACTTGGTCTAGGAGAAGTGACCCCATGTTGGGCCTGTGTTTTTCTTTTTAACACAATCCAGGGACAGATTTGACAGTGGTGGTGTAGCCCGGGTTCTTTGTTCATGGAGTCAAAGAATGAACTTTGCAAACACTCAAGGTAGGAAAGCAAGGGAGAAGCTTTTATTTAGAGGACAGAGCTCCTGGCTCATGCTGAGAAGGGAAAAGAGAGTCTGTAGTTGTGCATTGTCTAGGGGATTTATAGGCAGTTGAGGATTTTTAGGAATGTCATAAAAGGCTAGCGGTGTGGACTTGTTAAGTGGTCTTAGAATATTCATCCTTCATGAGACATTAAGTCTCTTTTCTCATCAGTCCTCCAGGTAATTCTGCAAAATTAACATAAGATGTTTACTGAAGATTCCTTCCCAGAATAGCAGGTTCTTGGTCTGGGACCCTATCAATCAAGACTGCCTTCCTGCCCTCAAGGTGGGCTGGTTATTGTCTGTTTACTAAATAGTTTGTTAAGAACCGTACTTCTTAACTTCTTGGGTTTTAAAAGGCAATCTTATCTTTAACATGGAATCCTTCTTTCTTTTACTATGCTGTTTATGGCTGGGATTGCTTGCCCAATTAATTAATTGCCCAGGTAGCAAATTACTTGATTATGTCTGAAGGAGGAAAAGCAGCATATAGGTCTGGGCCTTTTAGCATGCTAAAGTGAATCTTATAACAGCATGATTAACATAATAAAAACATGGGCTATGCTGAGATACTTACCTTTATCTGAGGAATATCCAAACATTCCAGGCCAAGTTACTCCTGGCTTTTGAGCTTTAACTGATCTCACTGAAGATGACTCTAGAGAATTAATGTGATTCTCACTTTTCTTAATGTTTAACACAGAGTTTTGATAGGGGGTTGCTTTGCATATTGTTACATTGCTCTGACTGTAGTTATCTTGCCTTGCTTTTTCTGGAGGTCCTTACCCTACTCTGTGTAAACCCATGGTCCCTGTCTCAGTGCAGAGGGATTTGATAGGTCCTGTGTCACCTATCTAACAAAGTGGGATATTTATTCTGGATAGGAGAATCTTAGTTTCCTGACTCAGGAGTTCTTATATTGTGGCTTATTTTGTTCATAGTGAAGGAATAAGCACTCTTCACCCAATCATTTCACTACATTTTTTTTTTTTTTGATGTGAGATCAAATCAGGGACATGCAGACCTTTAAAAGCACTGAGTACATAGGTCAACAAATTTGCTGAACTTTCTATATGGAATATGTCACTTAATCCTCACAGTGCTTTGAAATAGGTATTATTATTTATACCCACTTTGTATGTGAGAATGAAAACCCTTCCTAAGATCGTAAAGCTAGGGAGTAATTTGAACTCAAGTAGTTGGTCTTCAGATCCTGTGTTATTACTATCTACTTGGGTTCCCAATACTAAATTTGATCTCTGTCAAGACCATGAGTGGCTGATGTTGGCTTGAGTTGGGAGGAAACATGAAAGAGTATGGATTTGGGATATTAGGTTTATAGTTGGAGTATCTCTCATTAGGTACTGAGGCAATACTCCAGTTACATATATAACTTTGAGTGTCTAGGAGGTGGATGACTGCTTCTCCCAGGTCAGTGTGTCATTGGGGTGGGGTGGCATTGTTTATTTTCCCCAGTTCTTGTCCTAGCCACAACAAAGAATTGAAGGGCAGAGACACAGTAATGAGGCAGAGTAAAAGTTTTATTTAAAGTTCCTAACTTAGAGAAAAATGCAGGTGACCTCAGGGAGGAGAGGCACCCTGAAAGGTAGGAGAGAGAAAGTTTAAGGTTAAAAGGTTACACACTGTGGGTAAAATTGTAACATTTCCAGAGTATCTTGCTTGGCTTTAGTTCATTTGCATATCCTCAGGGGTGGAGAGAATTCATCTCCATGTCAGTGGGTAATTAATTACCTGGGCAACCGAGGGCATATCTAAACCTGAGAGTTTAAAGGGAGGGGCTGGCTGGCTTGCTTTATTGCTTGCTTCTTCAGGAGCAGAGAAGAGAGAGGGCCCTGGACTGCAGTTTGTAAGCAATAAATGGGTTTTAAACTTTATTTCTCCCTTTGACCGATTTCGGTGTTTAGAGGTATATTCCCCTGGGAATTCCTCTCCCCGGACTTACACCTGGTGGCAGTTGGCAGGGTGCCTCTGAACCTGAAATCTGTCATGATGGGTGCAACCTTTGGGAGGGCTGCTCCTGTGGATGGTGGGGAGGCCTCAGTGGATGCAGCAGCAGAAGGTGCCACTTCACCTGTTATTATCCTCCCAGCTGTGGGGCTTCCAACTTGGGAACCCCTAGTGGGGAATTGGTCTAGGGTAAAGTACCTCCTAGAGGGGTGGGCCTTCCACAGAACCGGGGAAGGGTTGAAACACCAGAAGCTGCAGAATTAGCCCTCTGTGAGTTGGAAGACTGCTTGGAGACCTTAGGGGGCTATGTAGTGGCTGGGATTGTAGGGTCTCTTTTCATAGAGACAGTGGAAAATGTTATACAGGAGAAAGAGGATTATTGAGGGACTTAGGCATGAGAAAGACACACTTCAGCATCGCTTGAGGAGCTGGGAAATAACATATGGGATGCTGTTAAAGAAGAGAGACAGTTACTGAAAAGGCAGGTCATGCTCCTAGAAGATTACTTAGCAGCAGCAAGGGGGGAGATGGCAGGAAAAACCACACTGCAGGAGGCAATGGGGGAGGGAGAGTAAAGAGTAGTGCCTTCAGCACTGGAAATGTGGAGGAGGAGCCATTGTTGGAGGAGCCTGAGGGAGAAGAGGAGGAGGCAGGGCCACTGGCAGATCTGCTACACAGGCCACCACCGGAGGTACCATCTTCTCCTGTTTCAGAGGCCCATACAGCTGTAATTAAGAAAATTAAAATGAAACAACCACCGGCTCCTCAGGGAGAGGAGCAGTCCCCTCCCGAAGTTGTGGAGTACTCCGTGCTCTGCCCCTATACCCAGGATGAGGTGATGGATATGAGCATCTGGTATAGGCAGAGGCCATCTAAATCTGTGCCTACATGGCTTTTACATCTCTGGGATACGGGGGTGGAGAAAATTGTTGTGTTGGGTACTGAGATGAGTAGAATGGCTTCCCTGACGACTTACCCTTCCCTCTGGCAGTGGTTGCAAAATGCCCATCATGCTTCAGGGAACCAGATACACCTGGAATGGCTGACAGCTGCAATCAGGATAGTTTGTCCTAATCAGGGTGATTTACCATAGTTTCCCAGTAGTTGGAAAACGTATGCAGAGCTCCAACAGCTGCTGTGGGAATTGGGTATGAAAAACATCATCTATAATATGGACCCCCAGTGCTCAAATGAGGAGGAGTTCACTATAGGAATGAGAAACCTGGTGCTGCATACAGCTCCCACATCTCTCTGTGGGTCCCTAGTGAATACTCTTGCCCCCCACCTAGGGAAACCCATGTGAGGTCACCTGTACTTCAGCAGATTTGGGGGAGGTTGAAACAATGATGGCACAGAGGTAAGTATGGGCATGACTGAAAGGAGAAGTGTGAAAGGCCCCGTGAAGGTCTCGAGGACCCAGATGTGGGTTGATTTGACATAGGCCAGAGTAGTAAAAGAAAAACTCCATGGGCAGCCCAAAAGAATATTGTTAGAACTGTGACACCAATAAACACCAGAGCAGCAGTTCCAGCTGCCGAGATCCAAGACACAGAAACCAGATGCAAGGGCTCATGCCAGGCCTGTGTCCCTGCAAAACTTCATGCGAGGCAGTACTCAGGAGTTGCCTGAGTCCTCACCCCAACAGGAGGATGATTGGGCATTGCAGTTAGACTGAGTGGGGTTTCAAAGTCCCCACCTTGGGGGACATGGTGGAGACCAGAGGCCACATGTAGAATTAGTAATTCATTGGTCCACTGTGAATGTACAACATGTCCTGGAGCTGGTGGACACAGGAGCTGAGTGTTCTTTGATTCATGGCAACCATGAGCATTTTCCCAGGACCCCCACTGTGATAGATTGCTATGGGGGTAAAGCAATTAGAGTGAAGAAAGCCCAAATCTCATTGGGAATAGGGCATTCACCCGAGAGGAGTGCACTGTGTACATTTCTCCCATCCCTGAATATATTTTGGGGGTAGATATCCTGCAGGACCTGTGGTTACAGACCACTGCAGGTGAGTTCAGACTGAGGGTACATGTGGTAAAGGCATTTCTGAGGGGACATGCTAAGCACCTGCCTGTAGCTCTGCATGTACCTCGGCGGGTGACAAATACTAAGCAGTATAAATTGCCTGGGGGCACAAGGAAATTGGAGAAATTCTACAGGAGTTGGAGAGGGTGGGCATCATAAAGCCCACTCATAGTCCTTTTAATTCCCCCATGTGACCAGTGAGAAAGCCAGCTGGCTCCTGGCATATGACTGTAGACTACAGGGAATTGAATAAAATCACATCCCCCTTGCATGCTGCTGTCCCCTCTACAGCAGATATTCTGGACACCCTCAGTCATGAACTGAGAACATATCATTATGTAGTAGACCTTGCTAATGCTTTCTTCTCTATTGACATAGCACAGGAAAGCCAGGAACAGTTTGCCTTCATGTGGGAAGGCCAGCAGTGGACATTCACTGTCCTTCCATATCTCCACAGTCCCACCATCTATCATGGACTTGTAGCCCAGGACTTGGCCACGTGGAGGAAACCGCAAATAGTGCGGCTGTGCCACTACATTGATGACATTATGCTCACGTCTGATTCTCTTTCAGATTTAGAAGGGGAAGTTCCTAGACTGTTGCAACATCTACAGGAAAAAGGATGGGCTGTGAACAGCACCAAGTTCAGGGACCTTGTTTGTCTGTGAAATTCTTGGGGATTGTTTGGTTGGGTAAAACTAAAGTTGTTCCTGAAGCAGTGATAGACAAGTCCAGGCTTTCCCCACCCCTACCACTGTGGCAGTATTACAAGTGTTTTTGGGTCTTTTGGGCTACTGGAGAGTGCTTGCTTGCTTCTTTACAGGCAGAGGAGAGAGACGGCCCTGGACTGCAGTTTGTAAGCAATAAATGGGTTTTAAACTTTATTCCTCCCTTTGAATGTTTTCAGTTCTTAGAGGTATTTTGCCCCAGTATTTCCCTTCCCTGGACTTACACACAGTTAGAAAGTGTGGGTGACCCAAGAGAAGTGTGCACTGAAAAGTTGGGGGTTTCACCCTTTTAAGGATTTTTCAGGAATGTGACAAAGGGTTAGTGATGTGGACTTGTTAAGTGGTCTCAAGATGTTTATCTTTGATGATACATTAAGTTTTGTATCAGTCCTCCAGGTAATTCTGCAAAATTATCTTAACACAAGAAATTTACTGCTCTCGTTCCCTCCCAGGGAATCAAGACTGCCTGCTCTTCTTCTAAGGTGGGCCGAGTTATTGTCTGTTTGCTAAAGAATCTTACTTCTTAACTTCTTGGAATTTTTAAAATGCAATTTTAGCTTTAAGATTTAATCTTCCTGTCTTTATTATGCTGTGTACAGGTGGGCTTTTATCAAGCTAGAGTAAATCTTACAATGGCATGATCTAATTGACACAATGAAGACATGGGATGTGCTCAGATACTTTTCTTTATCTGGAGAAATTCAAACATTCAAGGCCAAGTTGCTCCTGACCTTTTTAGCTTTAACTGGTTAACTCATTCACTCTGGGTCTTTTTTTAGTGGGCTTTTCTGGCTTTATTCTCTTTCCAACCCATTCACATCTATTTTCCTGCCTAACAAGTTCATCTGAATAGGCTTTTTGAAATAGCTCACAGAAAGCACCTATGCTGTATTTTGATTCTGAGCAATACTGTAGTGTATGTGCAGATAGAGTCATGATAAAACATGACAAAGCCAAAAGGTTTTTCCATTAATTCTTGTTTTATTACTGGGGTTCTTGGAAGACTCCCACACTTTAAATCTATATAGATCTACCTACATCTTCTGGTTTCCTGAAAGACTTCTTTGAAAGGACACCTTAAAGATGCCACAAAACTGTTAAAACCATTTCAAATGGCTTGGGAAGTTTCATAAATCCCAAGGAAAATGCCAAGTGGTACAGTGGGTGTGTCAGCTAACCTAGTGATCTTGGCCTGCAGCATTTTCATTTGCTTAGTTCTGTACCTGGGCCAGTAAGCCCTGTTCTCCAGGCAGGGGGTGGGGTTTTCTGCCCACAGTATGAAAAAGGTATTCCATCTCTCGTGTTCCCTGGATGCAGATGTAGTCCAGAAGAACTGATTCTTATCTGGCCTTGTAGCTTGGTGGGACCCTAACAAACTATCAGCTCTGATGGAAGCATGCAAAACTTCAAACAGGCAGGCTAAGGAAGAGTAGCTTGAGAGTATGGATAGGATACCAAAATCAAGTGTGTAGAATCAAAGGCAGAGTTGAGATTAAATTCTGTTTAGTTCCTAGGAAAGCCCAGTGAGAGATGTTCAAGTTTTCCCTACTTCTCCTTTAGTTTAAAGCTCCTGGGTGTAGTGCAAATGTTGAGGATCTGGAGCTAGAATGAGGAGCAACTGGTTTATGTTAGCCATTGTCAAATAGGTTGTAATATTCATGTTTAAAGCCAAAATATGTGTTTTTTTTAGTTATTTTTCATTCGAGTATAGTCATGCACATCAGTGGCTGAAAAAAGCTGCTGTTTGACATAGACTGTTCAAAGTAAACACTCAGATGATGGTAACATATCAAACCAGTGATATTGCTACCTGAAGTAGAATTCAGGACCTTTGGAACAGTTAAAGCCTTTCTGTGATTTGAGCAGAGAGGTGAAGTATAAGGCACAGATAATAAAATTGAATTGCTTAGCTGATCAGTGTTCTACTTAGAAATTTGTGTATATCCTACTCAGAAAACCTAGCTTTTATGCTACTGGTCTGAAATGAGGATTGATGAGACACCCCAGAATTTTGTTAACTTCTAAAGAATCTGTAAATCTTATGCCAGCACATGTTATTATAATTTGTAATGTGAATTATTTGTAGTGTATGATTAAATTTCTATTTAATACCATTCTGTTAGACATTTAAAATGAGTAATGGTGCACTAATAATCCAAAGTTTGTCAAATTTTATAGATCATAGTGTAACTTCTTAATACGGTGCTGAGGTCTTTTTGTCAATGGATTACAACTTACAAAATCAACAAACTTAATATTACTAAAAGTTAATTATATGCAATATGTGCCCCATTTAAATTTTTTAACAAAACTTTTCATTCAATTATTCTTGGTGGGAAAACATATTTATATAAAAGAATATTCTGTATTTCCCCCCAAATAATGCAAATTGTTGTATAAAATAAGTGCAGTTGTGCTTATCTTTTTAAGATATCCTGGAGCATATTCTTATTCTTTAGAGATCATCAGCAAATGTCTTATTTACAAAAATTATGAGATAATCTTTAAAAAAATGTTCAATTATAGTTTTATAAGCAGTAAGACCAATAAAAGATGTTTGCTCAACATGACTAAACTTTTAGAATTCTGGTATTATTTTGGTGTTTTGCTGGAAAAAAACACCTTTGCAAACTTGTTTCATGTAAGGAAGGTTCTTCAAATGTAGCAGATTCTGACACTTTATTTTATTCAGAAATTTGCTGCCTTTCAACTTTCTTGGCCTGCAGTTAAAAATAAGATAGGATGTACAAAGGAGGACTATTTATTTTCGATATCCTGAGTTGGAAAGTGAATAAAAGGAGAGAGGAAAGTTTAATAGGTATAGGAGGAAAAATAAAATAATGTGATGCAGAAATAAAGGAGTCATTAAAGTTATTTTGTTAGAGACACTATAATCAGAAGTAGCATTGAAATGAATATAAGCCAACAATTCACTTTGCATTCAGAAGTCTAGTTTGCTTCTAATACTATCCAACTGGATATTTTATGTATGCAAAATGAAGTGCAAATTAAGTTTTCTGACAGAAAAAATGTTTTTTTAATAATTTATTTTGGTATCATTATTCTACAATTACATGTGCAATATTATGGTTATTAAACTACCCCTTCATCAGGTCCCCCCCACCAACCTATTACAGTCACTGTCCATCAGCATAGTGAGATGCTATAGAGTCACTACTTGTCTTCTCTGAGTTGTACAGCCCTCCCCGTGCCCCCCCAACATTACATCTGCTAATCATATTGCCCCTTCCTGGTTAGCTGCACACCAGCCTGGAGGGGATTCTGTGTGGTTGCTGTGGATGGGGTCGCTCTCCTGCTGTTCTGCAGCTGTGGCAGATCCGCTGGACCGTTTGCGGCGCCGGCCACGGGGAACAAATGGCTGGCTGCTTATTGCCCTCAGGGGCTTCAGCAGGGTTGCTTTACCCAGCAGCTGATTAGGGGGTCCAAAATTCCTCAGATTCCCAGCCTGCTGGGCTGAGTACGCTGTGACGATTTTGTTTCGATGTTGGGCCCTTGTTTCTTTCAGACTTTTAAAAAAGCGCCTGCTTTTCTTTTGTCCCAGGGGAGCAGGCTGTGCGGACCTGCTTGCAGTCTCCGTCTTGGATCCTGTCCTTCCATTTCTCTAATCTCCAGTACACCATGTGATGTGTGTGTGTGCTCCTGATGCAGATCACCAGGGCTAGTTATTTAGCAGTCCTGTGCTTCCACTCCTTCCCCACTCTGATTCTTTTCCTCCCACCAGCGAGCTAGGTTGGGGGAGTGCTCGGGTACCACTGGGTCGTGGCTTTGTATCTTACCTGCTTCATGAGGAGCTGAGTTCTAGCAGATGTAGCTGTAGCCTGGATGTTGTACTCTTATCTTCTGGTCTCTCTTTTGGGAATGGTTGTATTTGTTGTATTTTCACAAATATATATTGTTTTGGGAAGAGATTTCCACCGCCCTTGTCACACCGCCATCTTCCCAGAATTGACCTCTAGGTTTTATGTCTCTGGGATTTTGCATCTGTTAGTGCTTTTATCTGGAAATCTCTTTCCTACTCCGTGTCTGTTTGTCAGTGATTAAGTTTTATATGTGTTTGCATCCCCATTGCATGGCATATAGTGCCTATTAATTGTTTGTTAAATGAGTAAGTGAATGAATAAAATCTAAGTATAAGAAAATGAAGGTGAGGTTTGCTCTCTTGGTAAATTGGAGGTCAAAGCAAGCAAGAATTCACAGACAAGAGAAGATGGGGGCACTTAAAGAGTACGTGGCTGGCCAAGAAAGCTAGGTGGACATGGTCTTATAGTAGCTGTGACTATTTTGAAGGCTTTTACCCATCCCTATGGTTCACTCTGAAGCAGTTTTAAAGAATCCAACATGGTATGTTTATCCAAATAAAATATTTTGCATAATGATTCCATCAGATAGATCATCAGAATGTTATTCTGTTTAAGAAAATTTGCTAACCTTTTCAGAAGCATGTTGAACTGTCAGTCAGATGACACCTAATTTCTTATGATAACATTCTATTCTAAAATTTACAACTTAGTGGTAATTAGTTTTCTCCCTGTTTTACCATCAGACTTGAAGACATTGAAAGACTGACTTTTGCTTTTTGACTTAATTTAATAGTGTATCCTAATTGACCAATTAATCTTTGTGCAGCATTTTATAGTTTCTTAATCCATTTTGTTATTTAATTATCACAACATTGTGAGAGGGAGAACTAATATGTAATGTACACAAATTATATAGCAGGAAAGTGTGCTGGAAGTGATAGCTGCAATCTATTAAGAGATTAATATGAGCTAAGTGCATTAGTTGTATGTTCATTTCTCACCATAGCAATTCTGCAAAACAATTACTTCTATCCCTCCAAAGTTTTGAGATAAGTAAATTGAGAATCAGTCAGATTATTTCCCAGGATCACAAACAAATAAGTAGCATGGCTTCTAAGTCCCAGAATTTTCCATTATATCAGGCTATCTGTCTCCTACCCATAGACATTATGGTATGGAATTTGTGGCCAGAAGTTTTACTTGGCCACAAATATCTCCCACATCATCTTTGTGTGGTCCTTGAAGTCTTCCCAACCATCCTAACTTATTTGGGTTTGTAGGCAAGGCTATCCTATAAGTTACTTTCAGCTATTAGACTCTGGGGATTGGTTGTGTCCTTAACAGAGAACAGGGCTCTGAGTAGGTGATGTAGAGAGGAGGTATTTTTTCAGGAAAAGGAAATAAAAGGATGAACAGGAAAGAAAAAAAATGCAGTTCATTGAAATACCAGAATAAGGGAATCTGGGTAGACTAAGGGTCACATCAGGGAGGGGGAATATGGACATGCTGTCTGGGAGTCCATTCATTTAACAAATATTAATTGAGAACCAACTCTGCCTAACACTGTTCTAGGCCATTATGTAAACAAAACTGATAAAAATCCTGCACTGCCTTATGTATAAATTTTATTCTAGTAGAGGAAGACAGATAATAAATGATAACCATAATAAATAGCTAAATTATAGGGTATTTAGAAGGTATGTGGTATTTAGGAAGTGACAAATATTGTGGAGCAAAAATTTTTCTTTTTTGGTCAGGATGGGATTCAACCATATACATATCCAGGCATAAAGCATTCTAGGTGAAGGAACAGCTAGTGCATCAGTCCTAAGGTTAGATCATTCCTAGAGTGTTCAAGAAACAGCAAAAATTTACATGTAACTCAATGTAGAAAATAGATCAAAAAGAGATTCTTTGATTGAAAGATTGTAAAATTGACACTTGGTCTCATTTTTTACCTGTGAGGCCATCCTTGAGGAATTACCTCAGATTTTAGATGGTCCTATACCATTATACCATTTGGTGTGAAGAGTCAGAAAGTAGTCTTTTGGCATGGAACTGTGATTAAGGTATAGGTTGCTCTTAGGTGCATTTACATGTCTGTATGTTCATTGAGATGTACTGAAGCCATAGGGAAGAACAACAAAGGAATGTTGGTAACCATGTTAATGGGAATCAAATAAATTTCTACTTTGAAGTTCCCACATATAATTTGCTGGGTGTTCAAACCTTTCAAGTCCATTCTTTCCATGGCAGTACCCCAGACAGATCAAATATATCTCATGGTGGCCCAAGTCCTCCTGTTATATCTGTTGCTGCCATCTCTGCTCTGTTGCTTTGTAGCTTTTCTTGATAGGTAGTTTTAACTGATGGTTGTATCTTGACATTGTCACTAGGGTTTAACCTCATTACTGCTGTCCACGTTGACAGCCTTGCCCATGCTCTCTTATTTGTCTCTGGCTTTGTTACCACAAATGCTACTTTCTCACAAGGGGAGTAGGGGTGTCTTTCCACCAGAATTAAAAACCTTACTAGGCTCGTTCAAGGGGTGATGAGAGACTTTCTCTCAGGTTGTTATATCATCGTAGCAGGTGAATTCTCTTATTGGGGTCTTCTAAAGAATAGTTTTACTGTCTTAATTTCTTATAGAACTGTCTCTTGAGGAAGTAAGGACAAGAACTCCAGGCGTGAACATTTAAGTGATACAACATGATACCAGCTCAAAGTGTCCCTTCCAGATAATAATCACCCCCTGAGGTGTTAAGGATATCTTATTTCCCTTTTGGTTCTACAGTCAAGATTCCAGTGTATTATGGTCTCTTAGTGTCACAGTTCTTACCACTTTTCTTTTTCAGTAGCTCCAATCAAATCCTCCTAAAGGAAGGACTTCCATGGCCTGATTTAGTTTTTCATTGTTCCTGGGATGGGTATTCTGATTATACCCAGCTCTGGTATTCTCATTTCATGAAGTAATGAAATGGATTTAATATAAACTCAAATGAGATATAAAAGTTATAGAAAACTTAATGCTGACTTCTGTAACTATCCAGAATATTTCCCTTGAAAATCAAGCAATACTGATTTTTAATTTTTTTTCCTTTACAGTGTGTTGGCAAAGTCCACAGAGAACATATAAATGAAGTGGGAGTATAACTTGGGAAGGGTGGTAATTTCCAGTAGGAATCAAGAACTAATTATTCCTGTGGGTAGCAATAAAATCTTTCTAATAAGTTACTTCATTTGATGCCAGCAGACATTGAATTTTTAAAACAAAAAGGTGATTCCATTATTGCATACTCAGCAAAAGCCAAAGCTCACTATTATGTTGTCATGGCAACACAGTACTGTTATGTGATATAATCATTTATTTTTGTCTTTTTAAGGAAATGGCCAAAATAGATTGGACAGCAGGTGACCTAAATCTCAATTCTGTTAGTGGTCACTATGACTACAAGTAAACAGCTGACCAAAGGAACAGATCTTTAATTCTCTTCTGGTAGAGTACTCCTTTAGGAAAAAGAAGTGGTGGACTGACAGGCTAAGGTTTAGGTGTACAACATAGAATGCACAACTTCTGAGAGAGAGAGAGCCATCAGATGGTGGCTTTTGAAACAAAGCTAAATCAGGCTGGTCTGCCCAAAGTCTATTTGGCTGGGTCTCTTCTTCTCAGGCTTAATGCGTCTAAAACACCGAACAGTATCAGAGACTGGATAAACTTCCTGGGAAAGACTTTCAGATTATCTTTTTCTTGTAACAATCAGCTAACTGAATACCACTCTTGGACTGTGGTTTTGTAATAGTACTTAATTATGGCTGGCTCACTGTAAAATTGCTAATGTGACTTTCTTTTCTCATGTTATAGAGTCCCTGTCCATTCTTTGGGTCATTTAAAGGGAGTTCTGGACTTTAGGAAAGCTCTACCAGCTTTATGAGTTTAGCCCCTCATTTAACCAGTTTGGGCCTCAGTTTCCTCATTTGTAATATGTACTCATATGAATAACAGGTAGTATAAATGAAGCTGTCTGGATTCCCCTGGAAAGAAATTGCATGATTTACACATACCCAGGAAAGAACTCAAACCTATGTCCTGCCATACTTCAGTGTCCAGAGACCCTAGGGGAAAGGAAGTGAGAAATAGGCGTTTTTGAGTTCTAAAGTACTGATCTAGTTAACCATCTTAGGACTGAAATTATATTTGTGCAGCTTATGTCCTGGACTGGAATCAAACAGAAATCTTGTCTGCTGTACCTTCTAAATCTAAGTTACAGGGACAGAATAAGGCAAATGCTTATGTCCAGCTGTCAGAGAAATAAACAGAAACTATTTATTCTGGGAGTATTGATTGTATCACTGCCCTTTTTCTACCTTGGCTTTCACCACTGAATACCACTCTTGGACTGTGGTTTTATAATAGTACTTAATTTGTGTGTTACCAGAGGGCAGGACTAAGACCAGTGGGTCTTAATTACATAAATAGGCATTTGACCTAAATATTTAATGAAGCAAGCAAACAAACACATTTTTTAAATGTTCTAACAATTAGAATTATGGGAAGTACCAAGTTGACCATTCCCAAATGCATTCAAGCAAAGTTTGACAACTACCTATGGTAGAAGTTGTCCATCAGTTAGGAGTTCATCCTCTTAGATCTTTTTCTATTGCATCTTCACAAAAGGTATATTACACGAATCTGATCTCTGAAACAGATTTATTTATCTTTGGGGAGCCCTTACAGAGAAGGAAGCTCATTTGCATTAGTTGGAAGACTGCCTCAATCATCAACTCCTTGCTAACATTGTTAAGTTCAGTTCAGTTCAGAAAGCCCTAACTGAGTACATGCTTTATGTCTGGGGAAGACAATGCAGGGGGTCAGGTAAGAAATAGATATCTCCACTCACCAAAAGCTCCCAATCTAGTAAGGAATTTACAGATTAATACAAACCCAATATGAGTCACAGAGACTAAATATCCAAAGAGATAAAGAGAAAATAACTGAATTTATTCACCACATATTGTTTCTAATTATGTCTGTGTCCATTGTCATTGTTCTTTTCCCCCTGCCCACTCTGCTTACTCAAATAAAAACTTCTAGTTGCACTTTCTTTAAAAGAAACCTTAAATTCTTACTTCAGTCTTCAGCTGTGGCCCTTATTCCTAATTCCTAAATATTATGGGTTAAATTGCATTCCCCCAAAAGGTATGTTGAATTCCTAGCACCAAGAACCTGTGAATGTGAACTTTTTTGGAAATAGGGTCTTTGCAGATGTAATCAAGTTAACATGAGGTCATTCTGGAGTAGGGTGAGCCCTAAATCTAATGTGACTGGTGTTCTTATAAGAAGATGTATATATAGCACAGGGGAAGAGATACACAGGGAGAATGCCATGTGAAGATGGAGGAGAGTATCAAAGTGATGAGTCTACAAGCCAAACAACACCAGTAACCACCAAAAGCTAGGAGAGAAACATGGAACAGAATTTCTCTCAGAGTGCTTGGAAGGAATCAACCTTGCCAATACCTTGATTTCAGACTTGTACCCTCTAGAGCTACTTGATAAGTTTCTGTTTTAAGCCACTAAATTCGTGATACTTTATTATGGCATCCCTGGAAATATATTAACATATCCCCTGCCCATACTACATACATGGTTCAGCACTTAAGATCATCTATACTGGGAGTTGACTAGAAGGATATTAGCAATGGGAAAAAATAAATGACATACTGTGCTAATTATTTTACATGCTCATTTAATTTTAATAACAATCTTATGATAGAGGTACCATTATTGCCCCTAGTTTGTGGAGTGAGAAAACTGAGGTTAAATAACTTTCCCAAAGGCTAGTGAGGGGCAAAGGTGGGACTTCATCTCACTTTAAATCATTATGCTAAGATACTTTCAATAATGCATAGAAGTTAGGCAATATCAATTGGTCTTTTCTGTTTTTAGCTCCGTATTCTGTTTTCAGAACATGGGAGGTAATCAAGACATTTTTATAATGACACTATTGAATAATTGGAAAATAAAAAATAATAAAATACCTCAATTTTGCTACTGTCATAAAAATATTTTTTGGGGGTATTGCTTTCAAATTCAATAAAATAAAATTTATGGGCTCAAACCTGTGTTAGGCACATGTTATGAAATAGCAGAAGACACTGTTTACTCACAAGGAGTTTTGGTGACCAGGGAGCAATGTCTTACAATCTCATGAAATATATGAGGTAATGCAGGACCCATGGTATATATGCATGCATTCTTTAATTGAAGTTTTCACTGAGATAATTATTGATGCACATGAAGTTGTAAGAGTTACTACAGAAAAATCCCTTGTATTTTTCACCCAGTTCCCCCAATTGCAAAACTATAGTATACTATCACAATCAGGAAATTGACATTGACGTAATCCACCAATCTTTATCAGAGTTTCTATTTTACTTGTACTCATTTGTGTACACATATATACAAGTTCTCTATAATTTTATGACCTCGGTGAGTTTCTTAATCAACCACTAAAATCAAGATAAAGAACTTTTCTATTTTGAATATCCAGCAAGTCTCCCTTGTACTACCTCTTTATAGCCACACCTACCACCTTCGTTCCACCAGCTTGAATCCCTAACTCCCAGAAACTGTTGATCTGCTCCTTTCTTTAATTTTGTCATTTCAATAATTTTATGTAAATATAATCATACAGTATGCAACATTTTGAGACTGTTCTTTATTTTCACTAAGCATAATTCCCTGGAAATTCATTTAAATTGTATGTATCAATAGTTCATTATTTTTATTTCTGAGTAGTATTCCATAATATATATATACCATGTACCTAGTATGTACCTAAATTGTTTAACCATTCACTGTTTGAAGGACAGCTGGGATTTTCCCAGTTTGGGGATATTATGAATAAACCTCCTATGAACTTCCATTTACATTTTTTTTTTTTTCTGTGAGCATGACTCTTGATTCCTCTGGGATAAATGCCTCAGAGTATAATTGTTGGGTACTATAATAATTCCATGTTTATTTTGATAAGAAACTGCCAAACTTGTTTCCAGAGTGGCTGTGCAATTTTATATTCCCAGTTGGTCAACATTCTTTCCAGCATTTGGTATTGTCACTTTTTTTAATTTTAGCCATTGTGATTGGTATATGGTGACATCTCACTGTGGTTTTGATTTGAATTTTCCTAATTCCTAATTATTTTGAACACATTTTCATATTATGTATACATTTTGAAGGAATCTAAAGAAGAAAAATATCAGAGACAAGGTGAGCTTTGAGCTAAGTGAGTTCTGAGTCAGTTACAGTACAAAAATGTGTAAGATTTGGAACTGGAAGCAAAGGGAAGGGAGAATGTCAATACTCTGGCTATAATTACATTATATGAGTCAAATAAAATGATAAACCAAAATTTTAAAAAGGAGAACCTACACACCTACTCTGTGTAAGTCATTAGACAAACAAGCTCATTTAATCCTCACAACTATCATGATATCATGTTATACTGATCTGATTGTGAAAACACGTTCGTTGTACTGATATTGAAAGTTAAGGAAAGATAAAATAAAAAATGATGAACATAATTTCTTTCACAATTCACTATTTTAAACACTTTTTCTTCAAGTCATTAATTGTTTTATATACACCACACACATGCACACACACATATACACATTATGTATGTATGTTTGTAAGTTGAGACAATACTGTATATACTATTTTTCTTGTTTGTCTTCACATTGAGTGTTTAATCAGAAGATTAAATTTTATTTAAATATTTTAAAAGTTTGCATAATATTCTATATGAATAATAAATAATTTATTTGAACTTTTTCCTATTGTTGGTCCTTTGGGTTTCCAATGTTACTATTATAAATATTGCTGCAATGAGTGGCTTTGCAAATTAATATTTGTGAGGCTTCTGACTTTTCTCTTTGACTTTCTTGGAAGGAGCATTCCTGTAATAGGGTTATGGGTTATGAACTATTTGAAGCCTGTTAGTATGTTTTGTGACTTCTTTCCAGAATAGTTGTGGCAATTTACATTCCATCGGTGTACAAGGATGCTCATTTCACCACACCCTTACCAACAGTGCATTATTATTTTTGGGCTCTTTTGTAATTTGAAAAGAGAAAAATGGCATCACATTTAATGTGTATTTATTTAATGTTCTGAGGTTGGAAAATTTTCATGCTTTGCAGTCATTTATGTTTTGTTCTTCTGTAATTTTCTTGTGCTCTTTGTTCATTTTTCTATGAGGTTACTACTGTTTGTTAGTTGGAAAATAGGTTTGATTAGCACCATTTTACAGCTGAGGAAACTGAGACCTAGAGAGATGATATAACCCCCTTAACGTCACATGTATAGTAAGTTGATTCAAAGACACTTAACTAACTCTAAAGACCTGATCTTTCTATCACATCATGCCTCCTTTAAAGATAGTTGTCTTTGCAAATGAGGAACAATTGAATTGTCCAATTTAGTTGGCTTCCTGCTTAGTAGATATTTCTACAATTTGTCATCTACATATATGTTGAAGCTACACAGTTCTTCCTGTGAACTTAACCAGGATGGTCCTTATTTTTCCTAGCCTCATCTAGTACTGAAACAACTGAAAAGAATGGGACTTGAATTCATGCTGGCCTGAATTAACTTTCTGTTTAATCTTGTTTAATAAAACACAGTTTTATTCCAAAACTACATTCTCCTACTGACAAGAATGATTGAATTCTGTTTAATAAAACACAGTTTTATTCCAAGATTTTATATTTTTCTACTGACTAGAGTGATTGAATTCAGTTACAAAAACAACTTTGAAACCAGGCAGATAGTTTGGAATGATTTTTTGTTTCATTTGATACCTAATCACTAGTTTGAATTTTCCATGTTTCAGTTAGTGTTTTCTGGGATAGTGCTAAAGCAGCTGGAGTTAGAACTTGTGGTTGAGAACAATGAATAAATTTGAATCTAAACAAAGGCTATAGGTTAAGATATTGGGTTGGATGGAGTGATAATATGCTCTAAAGAGTGACAATTCTCCAGATCCAACAAAGCTATCAGTCAGCTTGATGTATAGGAAACTTATAAAATAAAAGATAGACTCAAATCTGAAAACATACAAACAACTACCCTAAACTTAATTTCTTCCCTGGTATATGTTTCTGAGCCTACTGCATATGAAACAAATACATACACATGAAGGCAAAGCCAGCCACAGCACTGAAACCAAAATTCCCTGTCAAATTTCCTGCTAAGAGACTACAATAAATACAGTATTTGACCATCCATCACTGCACTGAAAGTTTGCTGGCTGGTTCTCAGTAACTGAGATTTAATTAGTATCTAAGGAAACAAGAAATTCCTGTTTGAAAAAAATCAAATAAAACGGAAAAAACAAATTACAATTGGTGTGCACAATTTTCCTGGCACTGTGATCTCTGAATAAATGTGGAGCTATGACCCATACCCCTTTACTTCTTGTGTGTCTGTCTCTTTTTACTTCCTCTCACTGAAGCAGTTTAAATAAAGAAACATCTGCTTGAACCCTGAAATGAGGAGACCTGCTTTCAACAAAGGAGAAAAAATTAAGCATTTGTACAGATGTGTACAGTACAGCATGTAGGGTCTTTGCCAGAAAGAGCCCGTAGACTGGAAGCTGGCCATCTTTAAAAGGAAGTTACTTATTTTTATTGTTAAGAATAGAGAAAGTACTCTAAAAATCATGTATTGGTCAGAGTATTGACCACTGACATAGAAGATAATGGGATTTTAGATGAGAGATGCTAATAATACATAAAGATAACTATCATCATGCACCCCTATGTTTAATGCTGCATTATTTACAATAATCAAGATTTGGAAGCAACCAAAGTGTCCATCAATAGATAAATGGATAAAGAATATGTGATACATATATACAATGGAGTATTATTCAGCCACAATAAAGAAAGAAATGTTGCCATTTGTGACATGGATGGACCTAGAGGATATTATGCTCGGTGAAAAAAGCCAGGTAGAGAAAAACAAATACCATATGATTTCCCTTATTTGTGGAATCTAAAAACAAAACAGAACAAAATGAATAAAACAGCAGTAGACTCATAGACACTGAGAAGTGACTGGTGTTCACCATAGGGGAGGAACTGGGGTGAGTGAGTGAGGAGGGAGAGTGGAATAAAGGGGCACAAAATTCTCAATCATAATATAGTTGGTCACAGAGATGGTAGTACACCCTGGAGAATATAGCCAATGATTCTCTAACATCTTCCTATGTTGACCAATAGTAACTGCATTAGTTGGGGTGAGGATTTAATAATGTGTGTAATTGTTGAAGCACTGTGTTGTATACTTGAAACTAATATAAGATTGCATATCAACTATACTTCAATAAAAGAGCTACCATCTAGTAATCACTAACCAGAAACTGCTAAATATAGTGTATACATTGTATCATTTAATGCTCACAAACCTCTAAAAGAGAGACTACTAGTAGACTTATTTTAAGTCTAGGAAAGTGAGGCTAAAAGAATTTAAGTCATTTGCCAAATATCACCCCACTAAGAAGTGATAGAACTGGAAATCAAACTCAGGATTACAAAGCTCTGCTTATTCCAATGTACCATATTATTTCAGGGATGAATACTTTTGGTTTCAATTCTAAATAGAAAAATAAAATAAATACCATCATTAATTCTATTAAGTCTATACTACTTGTTCT
Source organism: Smutsia gigantea (assembly GCA_032199065.1). Lineage (NCBI taxonomy): Eukaryota > Metazoa > Chordata > Mammalia > Pholidota > Manidae > Smutsia > Smutsia gigantea. The sequence continues at coordinate 8,595 of JAVSCE010022711.1, read as the reverse complement.
TGTTTTTATAATTTTTCTTATTAAGAATAAATATGGGAGACTTCCAGGAAGATGGTGGTGTGAGCAGGGCGGCAGAAATCTCCCAACACTATATTTATCTACGAAAACACAGCAAATACATCTATTCCTAAAAGAGAGACGAGAATACACAGGAAAGCGCACAGCGTGCAGCTACACCCGAGAGGACTCGGCACCCCAAGAGGCGGTCTTAAAGAGCCCAGCTGACATACGTGGCAACTATCAGTGACCAAATTATACAGCCATGAAAAGACAGAGGAATATGGTTCAGACCAAAATCAACCAGACAACCCCAGAGAGGGAGCCTGAAGGGATGGAAATGCACAGTCTTCCTGAAAAGAATTCAGAATAAAAGTCATAACCATGCTGATGGACCTACAGAGAAATGTGCAAGAGCTGAGGGAGGAAGTGAGGGAAGTGAGGAAAGACAATGCAGAAATCAGACAAGCGATCGATGGGCTTAACAGCAGAATGGATGAGATGCAAGAGACTGTTAATGGAATAGAAAACAGAGAACAGGAGTACAGAGCAGCTGAGGCAGAGAGATAAAAGGATTTCCAGGAATGAAAGAATATTAAGAGAACTGTGTGACCAATCCAAACGGAACAATATTCGCATTATAGGAGTACCAGAGGAAGAAGAGAGAGAAAAAGGGATAGAAAGTGTCTTTGAAGAAATAATTGCTGAAAACTTTTCCTCGCTGGGGAATGAAGTAGTCTCGCAGTCCACCGCAGCTCATAGATCTCCCAACACAAGGGACCCAAGGAAGACAACACCAAGACACATAATAATTAAGATGGCAAAGATCAAAGATAAAGACAGGGTATTAAAGGCAGCTAGAGAGAGAAAACAGATCACCTACAAAGGAAAACCCATCAGACTATCATCAGACTTCTCAACAGAAAACTTACAGGCCAGAAGAGAATGGCATGATATATTTAACATAATGAAACAGAAGGGCCTCGAACCAAGAATATTGTATCCAGCACGATTACCATTTAAATATGATGGAGGGATTAAACAATTTCCAGACAAACGAAAGTTGAGAGAATTTGCCTCTCATAAACCACCACTACAGCATATCTTAAATGGACTGCTCTAGATGGAAGCACACCTAAGGCTAAAAAGATGTCACCAGAGAAAACTAAAATCATAGCAAAGAAAGCAGACCATCCAAATACTAACTAAAGGCAAAGAATAAAACACCTATTATAGAAAGAATGGAGGAGGAGGAATAAGAAGGGAGAGAAAGAAAGAAACATCAGACTGTGTTTACAATAACTTAACAAGAAAGTTAAGTTAGATTGTTAGATAGTAAAGAAGCAACCCTTGAACCCTTGGTAACCACGAATCTAAAGCCAGCAATGGCAATAAGTACATACCTATCAATAATCACCCTAAATGTAAATGGACTGAATGCACCAATCAAAAGACACAGAGTAACAGAATGGATAAAAAAGCAAGACCCATCTATATGCTGCCTACAAGAAACTCACCTCAAATCCAAAGATATACACAGACTAAAAGTGAAGGGATGGAAAAAGATATTTCATTCAAACAACAAAGAAAAAAAGCAGGTGTTGCAGTACTTGTATCAGACAAAATAGACTTCAAAACGAAGAAAGTAGCAAAAGATAAAGAAGGACATTACATAATGATAAAGGGGTCAGTCCAACAAGAAGATATAACCATTATAAATATATATGCACCCAACACAGGAGCGCCAGCATATGTGAGACAAATACTAACAGAATTAAAGGAGGAAATAGACAGCAATGCATTCATCTTAGGAGACTTCAACACACCACTCACTCCAGAGGACAGATCAACCAGACAGAAAATAAGTAAAGACACAGAGGCACTGAACAACACACTAGAACAGATGGACCTAACAGACATCTACAGAACTCTACACCCAAAAGCAACAGGATACACATTCTTCTCAAGTGCACATGGAACATTTTCCAGAATAGACCACATACTAGGCCACAAAAAGAACCTCAGTAATTTCAAAAATATTGAAATCCTACCAACCAACTTCTCAGATCACCAAGGTATAAAACTAGAAATAAATTTTAGAAAGAAATCAAAAAGGCTCACAAATACATGGAGACTTAACAACACTCTCCTAATTAATCAATGGGTTAACGACCAAATCAAAACAGAAATCAAAGAATATATGGAGACTAATGACAACAACAACACAAAGCCACAACTTCTGTGGGACGCAGCAAAGGCAGTTCTAAGAGGAAAGTATATTGCAATCCAGGCCTATTTAAAGAAGGAAGAACATTCCCAAATGAATAGTCTAAAGACACAATTACTGAAATTGGAAAAAGAAGAACAAATGAGGCCCAAAGTCACCAGAAGGAGGGACATAATAAAGATTAGAGAAGAAATAAATAAAATTGAGAAGAATAAAACAATAGAAAAAATCAATAAAACCAAGAGCTGGTTCTTTGAAAAAATAAACAAAATAGATAAACCCCTAGCCAGACTCATTAAGAGAAAAAGAGAATCTACACACATAAACACAATCAGAAATGAGAAAGGAAAAATCACGACGGACCCCACAGAAATACAAAGAATCATAAGAGAATATTATGAGAATCTATATGCTAACAAGCTGGAAAACATAGAAGAAATGGACAACTTCTTAGAAAAATACAACCTTCCAAGACTGACCAAGCAAGAAACAGAAAAACTAAACAGACCAATCACCAGCGACGAAATCGAATTGGTAATCAAAAAACTACCCAAGAACAAAACCCCCGGGCCTGATGGATTCACCTCTGAATTCTACCAGACATATAGAGAAGAAATAACACCCATTCTCCTTAAAGTTTTCCAAAAAATAGAAGAGGAGGGAATACTTCCAAACTCATTCTATGAAGCCAGCATCACTCTAATACCAAAACCGGGCAAAGACCTCACCAAAAAAGAAAATTACAGACCAATATCCCTGATGAACGTAGATGCAAAAATACTCAACAAAATATTAGCAAACCGAATTCAAAAATACATCAAGAGGATCATACACCATGATCAAGTGGGATTCATCCCAGGGATGCAAGGATGGTACAACATTCGAAAATCCATCAACATCATCCACCACATCAACAAAAAGAAGAACAAAAACCACATGATCATCTCCATAGATGCTGAAAAAGCATTTGACAAAATTCAGCATCCATTCCTGATTAAAACTCTGAACAAAATGGGTATAGACGGCAAGTACCTCAACATCATAATGGCTATATATGACAAACCCACAGCTAACATCATACTTAACGGCAAGACGCTGAAAGCTTTTCGTCTAAGATCGGGAAGAAGACAGGGATGCCCACTCTCTCCACTGTTATTCAACATAGTACTGGAGGTCCTAGCCACAGCAATCAGACAAAACAAAGACATACAGGGCATCCACATTGGTAAAGAAGAAGTCAAATTGTCACTATTTGCAGATGACATGATACTGTACATAAAAAACCCTAAAGATTCCATTCCAAAACTACTAGAACTAATATATGAATTCAGCAAAGTTGCAGGATACAAAATTAACACACAGAAATCTGTTGCTTTCCTATACACTAATGACGAACTAACAGAAAGAGAAATCAGAAAAACAATTCCATTCACAATTGCATCAAAAAGAATAAAATATCTAGGAATAAACCTAACGAAGGAAGTGAAAGACCTGTACTCTGAAAACTACAAGACACTCCTAAGAGAAATTAAAGAGGACACTAACAAATGGAAATGCATCCCATGCTCTTGGCTAGGAAGAATAAATATTGTCATAATGGCTATACTACCTAAAGCAATCTACAGATTCAATGCAATCCCTATCAAACTACCAAAAGCTTTCTTCAATGAACTGGAACAAATAATCGTAAAATCCATATGGCACCACAAAAGACCCCGAATAGCCAAATCAATCCTGAGAAGGAGGAATGAAACAGGGGGAATTACACTCCCTGACTTCAAGCTCTACTACAAAGCCACAGTAATCAAGACAATTTGGTATTGGCACAAAAACAGACCCACAGACCAGTGGAACAAATAGAAAATCCAAACATTAACCCAAACATATACAGTCAATTAATATTTGATAAAGTGCCTTGGATATACAATGGGGAGATGACAGCCTCTTCAGCAGCTGGTGTTGGAAAAACTGGACAGCTACATGTAAGAGAATGAAACTGGACTACTGTCTAGCCCCATACACAAAGGTAAACTCAAGGTGGATCAAAGACTTGAATGTAAGTCATGAAACCATAAAACTCTTAGAAAAAAACATAGGCAAAAATCTCCTGGACATAAACATGAGCAACTTCTTCACGAACATATCTCCCCGGGCTAGGGAAACAAAAGCAAAAATGAACAAGTGGGAGTATATCAAGCTGAAAAGCTTCTGTACAGCAAAGGACACCATCAGTAGAACAAAAAGAGATCCTACAGTATGGGAGAATATATTCATAAATGACATATCTGATAAGGGGTTGACATCCAAAATATATAAAGAACTCACGCACCTCAACAAACAAAAAGCAAGTAATCCAATTAAGAAATGGGCAGAGGACATGAATAGACACTTCTCTAAAGAAGAAATTCAGATGGCCAACAGGCACATGAAAAGATGCTCCACATGGCTAATCATCAGAGAAATGCAGATTAAAACCACAATGAGATACAACCTCACACCAGTGAGGATGGCCAACATCCAAAACACAAACAACAACAAATGTTGGCGAGGATGTGGAGAAAAGGGAACCCTCCTACACTGCTGGTGGGACTGCAAATTAGTTCAACCATTGTGGAAGCAGTATGGAGGTTCCTCAAAAGACTCAAAATAGAAATACCATTTGACCCAGGAATTCCACTCCTAGGAATTTACCCTAAGAATGCAGCAGCCCAATTTGAAAGGACAGATGCACCCCTATGTTTATTGCAGCACTATTTACAATAGCCAAGAAATGGAAGCAACCTAAGTGTCCATCAGTAGATGAATGGATAAAGAAGATGTGGTACATATACACAATGGAATATTATACAACCATAAGAAGAAAACAAATCCTACCATTTGCAACAACATAGATGGAGCTAGAGGGTATTATGCTCAGTGAAATAAGCCAAGCCGAAAAAGACAAGTATCAAATGATTTCACTCATATGTGTAGTATAAGAACAAAGAAAAAATACTGAAGGAACAAAACAGCAGCAGACTCACAGAACCCAAGAACGGACTAATAGTTACCAAAGAGAAAGGGACTGGGGAAAATGGGCGGGAAGGGAGGGATAAGAGGGAAAAAGGGGTATTGCGATTAGCAGATATAATGTTGGGGGGGCACGGGGAGGGCAGTACAACTCAGAGAAGACAAGTAGTGATTCTATAGCATCTCACTACGCTGATGGACAGTGACTGCAATAGGGTTGGTGGGGGGGGACCTGATGAAGGGGTAGTTTAATAACCGTAATATTGCACATGTAATTGTAGATTAATGATAATAAAATAAATTATATTAAAAATAATAATAGTAAAAAAATAAACTAGAAAAAAATAATAAAATAAAATAAAATAGAAAAAAAAAGAATAAATATGGAAACTTTCTGTCAAAAGATGATGCAGACCCATTTTTCCCTTCTCCTCATGACACAAAATTATAAGACATGGAAATGGCCAAAAGACAACCAAAGGAGAACTCTGAAAGGTAGTAAGAAGAAAGTGAACCATATCTAGTGCTGTCCATCACATGAAAGAAGGTGACCTAGATCCAGTGTTTCCCTTCCCATAACTTAGCAACAGAAGGAAACCCAAGTAGGCACATTCTTTTCCTGGATCAAACTGTCATCCACCTGACATCAGGTAGGCTTAACATTTCCAGTGAGAGGTATCAAATGGAAGCCCAGCCAAAAATAAGGAAGCAGGGGACACATACCTGCCAGGTCTGAGACTATCCTTTCCCTTCATAAAGAGATATTGAGGTTAGAAGACAGAGACAGCAGGAGAGACCCAGCTATAGCAGGTGATCTGGTCTAAGAAGCCTCTTTTCTCTCCTAACTCTGAGAGTCTTATGAACTCAGATACCAGGGCTGGCAGGAAGAACTGGTGGAGGGATGTGGCCATATTAAGTGGCTGTCTGGGAAGTCTCCTTGTTCTCTTGAGCCAAGAACTCTCTCCTCTTCCCAAGGGGGACTGGAACATCTTAGGAGGGGTCAGGGTGAAGGGGAACCCACCACACAGCACTCCCACAGACATCCCACCCAGAGAATCAACCTGGGTAATCCCATCCCAACCCCTCAGGCAGCTCCAACAGGAGCTAGTGGTACTCCCAGCAGCACCAGTTAAAGCAACCAGACCATAATAACCCAGGAAAGACTATGAAAATTAAACTGTCATTGAAATTACAGCCCACAAAAGTATACTAAGACCTGCATACTAAACCTACACAAGGTGACTTCCTGCCAAAAAGTACAATAGGACACAGAGTATCTTAAAATAATAGAAAAAAATGTCCATGATAGACTAAAAAATCACCTGTCACACTAAGAACATACGAAAATCACAAACTTAATCAGAAAAGACCATCAACTTATACCAACAAAGATGAACCAGTTATTGGGGCTACTGGAAAATGATTTTAAAGAAGCTGTGATAAATGCTTCAAAAAGTAATGATAAGTTATCTTGAAACAATGAAAAACAGAATATCTCAGCAAAAATAAATGCTACTAGTTGTTAAGTATGTACTACTGTACATAATCATTTGCTCTACCTTCAAAATTTCATTTTATCCTTAAGAAAAACTCTAAGGTAGATTTTATAAAGCCACTTTAAATACAAGAAAACTGAAGTTTACTATAACCACTAGCATTCCCTATTATGCCTGATCAGCTTGACCAAAGGAAGCAATGAGATCAAAGAAAACAACTGTCCAAATTGACACTTTCAGAACTAAGGAAATTAACCAAAGTTATTTCAGTAATCCAGAATGTATTTTAAAAGGAAAAAACTGAATCTCAGCAATAACAGTGAATTTTATAGCATTTTAAGTTAATCTACTCTCATCTGCTCTCCTTCTCTCCATATTAGTTTTGAAACTTTACTACCTGCAGTTACACTGAAAACCAGTAGCTTGGCAGCCATGGAGAAAACTGTTTGTTGGAGCTCCTTCAAAATTCTATTCCAAGATAATTATGATGATTAAACCAGTCTGGTGTTGCCTTGGTAGAGCCTATTGTCCTAACTAGGAGTTTGATTAGTACAAAGAGACTTTTCCATGGGGAAGTTTGGTGAAAATGTTTAGCCACAGTTTTTTATCTCAGGTGCCTGAGGGAGTGGATAATTGTTGGAGTAAACAGTAGTGTAACAAAAAATGAAGTAATTTGGAAAACCTTGGAGATGAGAAGTCCATAGAGGTCTTTGAAAATCTCCAAAATTATTCTGTGTATTTAGGTCAAACAAATATGCAGGGCTGTGCACATGCCTAGGGATGTATAAAAACTCAGGAAAGAACTAAGAAGTCCATAAATTCTCAACTGTAGTTCACCTTGAGTCTCTCTGAAATCATTAAGTGAGGGTTAACTCAGAGTTGTCAAACTTCCTGGCTGAGTATTGAAGATACACACCAATATTCATGCAGAAATCTTGGTAAAGACTGGGAGACTTACTGGTTCCATAAATTTAAGGAAACAATTATCCAATTATTAGCTGACCACTAAACTAAATGAGATGAAATATCCATGGTCAAACAAAACAATTAATAGAGACTTTTACAATATTATTTCAAAATAGTCCAAAAACAACCACTAGGAACAACAACAAAAAACAGCAACAATAATAAATTCTGGGGAGGGGTAAAATCAAATTTCCAGAGCTCTTACATGATACTATTTAAAATGTCTCATTTTCAAGAAAAAAATATGAGACATACAAAGAAAAAATATGGCTTATCCAAGGGGAGTGGGGGAAGCAGTCAATAGAAATTGTCCCTTATGAAGTACAGTCTTTGGACTTACTAAAGACTTTTAATGAGTCATTTAAAATTTGTTCAAAGAACTAAAGGATTGTCTCTGAAGAATTAAAGGGAAGTATGAGAATAAATCTCACCATAAAGAGAACACTGATAGAGAAGTATAAATTCTATAAATGAGCCAAATAGAAATTCTGGAGATGAAAAATGAAATAACATACATGAAAATTTCACTATAGGAGCTCTATAAACAATTTGATCAGGGTGAAAAAATAATCAATGAATTAGAAAACATGTCAATTAAGATTATCCAGTGTGAAACACAAAAGTGAAAATATTTAAGGAAAGTGAATAAAACTTTTTTGATACCAATATACACAAACTGGGAGTCTCATAAAGAGAGAAGAGGGAAAGGAGATAAAGAATATTTGAAGAAATAATGTCTGGAAATAACACCAATTTGATAAAACATGAACCTACAAATCCAAGTAGCTCAATGAAGTACAGGTAGGATAAACTGAAAGTGATCAACACAGATGTCTTATAATCAAACTGTCAAAAACCAAGGACAGAGAACCTTGAAAGCAGTAAAAGAGAAATAACTTT
>JAVSCE010022710.1:0-50560 GCA_032199065.1 Smutsia gigantea | reverse complement strand
ACAGTCACTGTCCATCAGCGTAGTGAGATGCTATAGAATCACTGCTTGTCTTCTCTGAGTTGTACTGCCCTCCCCGTGCCCCCCCAACATTACATCTGCTAATCGTAATGCCCCTTTTTCCCTCTTATCCCTCCCTTCCCGCCCATTTTCCCCAGTCCCTTTTCCTTTGGTAACTATTAGTCCGTTCTTGGGTTCTGTGAGTCTGCTGCTGTTTTGTTCCTTCAGTTTTTCTTTGTTCTTATACTCCACATATGAGTGAAATCATTTGATACTTGTCTTTTTCGGCTTGGCTTATTTCACTGAGCATAATACCCTCTAGCTCCATCCATGTTGTTGCAAACGGTGGGATTTGTTTTCTTCTTATGGCTGAATAATATTCCATTGTGTATATGTACCACATCTTCTTTATCCATTCATCTACTGATGGACACTTAGGTTGCTTCCATTTCTTGGCTATTGTAAATAGTGCTGCAATAAACATAGGGGTGCATCTGTCCTTTTCAAATTGGGCTGCTGCATTCTTAGGGTAAATTCCTAGGAGTGGAATTCCTGGGTCAAATGGTATTTCTATTTTGAGTTTTTTGAGGAACCTCCATACTGCTTTCCACAATGGTTGAACTAATTTGCAGTCCCACCAGCAGTGTAGGAGGGTTCCCTTTTCTCCACATCCTCGCCAACATTTGTTGTTGTTTGTGTTTTGGATGTTGGCCATCCTCACTGGTGTGAGGTGATATCTCATTGTGGTTTTAATCTGCATTTCTCTGATGATTAGCGATGTGGAGCATCTTTTCATGTGCCTGTTGGCCATCTGAATTTCTTCTTTGGAGAAGTGTCTATTCATGTCCTCTGCCCATTTCTTAATTGGATTATTTGCTTTCTGTTTGTTAAGGTGCATGAGTTCTTTATATATTTTGGATGTCAACCCTTTATCAGATACGTTTTTTATGAATATATTCTCCCATACTGTAGGATGTCTTTTTGTTCTACTGATGGTGTCCTTTGCTGTACAGAAGCTTTTCAGCTTGATATAGTCCCACTTGTTCATTTTTGCTTTTGTTTCCCTTGCCCGGGGAGATATATTCATGAAGAAGTTGCTCATCTTTATGTCCAAGAGATTTTTGCCTATGTTTTTTTCTAAGAGTTTTATGGTTTCATGACTTACATTCAGGTCTTTGATCCACCTTGAGTTTACCTTTGTGTATGGGGCTAGACAGTAGTCCAGTTTCATTCTCTTACATGTAGCTGTCCAGTTTTTCCAACACCAGCTGCTGAAGAGGCTGTCATCTCCCCATTGTATATCCAAGGCACTTTTATCAAATATTAATTGACTGTATATGTTTGGGTTAATGTTTGGATTTTCTATTCTGTTCCACTGGTCTGTGGGTCTGTTTTTGTGCCAATACCAAATTGTCTTGATTACTGTGGCTTTGTAGTAGAGCTTGAAGTCAGGGAGTGTAATTCCCCCTGTTTTATTCCTCCTTCTCAGGATTGCTTTGGCTATTCGGGGTCTTTTGTGGTTCCATATGAATTTTAGAATTATTTGTTCCAGTTCATTGAAGAAAGCTGTTGGTAGTTTGATAGGGATTGCATTGAATCTGTAGATTGCTTTAGGTAGTATAGCCATTTTGACAATATTTATTCTTCCTAGCCAAGAGCATGGGATGCATTTCCATTTGTTAGTGTCCTCTTTAATTTCTCTTAGGAGTGTCTTGTAGTTTTCAGAGTACAGGTCTTTCACTTCCTTCGTTAGGTTTATTCCTAGGTATTTTATTCTTTTTGATGCAATTGTGAATGGAATTGTTTTTCTGATTTCTCTTTCTGTTAGTTCATCATTAGTGTATAGGAAAGCAACAGATTTCTGTGTGTTAATTTTGTATCCTGCAACTTTGCTGAATTCAGATATTAGTTCTAGTAGTTTTGGAATGGATCTTTAGGGTTTTTATGTACAGTATCATGTCATCTGCAAATAGTGACAATTTGACTTCTTCTTTACCAATCTGGATGCCTTGTATGTCTTTGTTTTGTCTGATTGCTGTGGCTAGGACCTCCAGTACTATGTTGAATAACAGTGGAGAGAGTGGGCATCCTTGTCTTGTTCCCGATCTTAGATGAAAAGCTTTCAGCGTCTCGCCGTTAAGTATGATGTTAGCTGTGGGTTTGTCATATATAGCCTTTATGATGTTGAGGTACTTGCCCTCTATACCCATTTTGTTGAGAGTTTTAATCAGGAATGGATGCTGAATTTTGTCAAATGCTTTTTCAGCATCTATGGAGATGATCATGTGGTTTTTGTTCTTCTTTTTGTTGATGTGGTGGATGATGTTGATGGATTTTCGAATGTTGTACCATCCTTGCATCCCTGGGATGAATCCCACTTGATCATGGTGTATGATCCTCTTGATGTATTTTTGAATTCGGTTTGCTAATATTTTGTTGAGTATTTTTGCATCTACGTTCATCAGGGATATTGGTCTGTAATTTTCTTTTTTGGTGAGGTCTTTGCCCGGTTTTGGTATTAGAGTGATGCTGGCTTCATAGAATGAGTTTGGAAGTATTCCCTCCTCTTCTATTTTTTGGAAAACTTTAAGGAGAATCGGTGTTATTTCTTCTCTATATGTCTGGTAGAATTCAGAGGTGAATCCATCAGGCCCAGGGGTTTTGTTCTTGGGTAGTTTTTTGATTACCAATTCGATTTCGTCACTGGTGATTGGTCTGTTTAGTTTTTCTGTTTCTTGCTTGGTCAGTCTTGGAAGGTTGTATTTTTCTAAGAAGTTGTCCATTTCTTCTATGTTTTCCAGCTTGTTAGCATATAGATTCTCATAATATTCTCTTATGATTCTTTGTATTTCTGTGGGGTCTGTCGTGATTTTTCCTTTCTCATTTCTGATTGTGTTTATGTGTGTAGATTCTCTTTTTCTCTTAATGAGTCTGGCTAGGGGTTTATCTATTTTGTTTATTTTTTCAAAGAACCAGCTCTTGGTTTTATTGATTTTTTCTATTGTTTTATTCTTCTCAATTTTATTTATTTCTTCTCTAATCTTTATTATGTCCCTCCTTCTGGTGACTTTGGGCCTCATTTGTTCTTCTTTTTCCAATTTCAGTAATTGTGTCTTTAGACTATTCATTTGGGAATGTTCTTCCTTCTTTAAATAGGCCTGGATTGCAATATACTTTCCTCTTAGAACTGCCTTTGCTGCGTCCCACAGAAGTTGTGGCTTTGTGTTGTTGTTGTCATTAGTCTCCATATATTCTTTGATTTCTGTTTTGATTTGGTCGTTAACCCATTGATTAATTAGGAGAGTGTTGTTAAGTCTCCATGTATTTGTGAGCCTTTTTGATTTCTTTCTAAAATTTATTTCTAGTTTTATACCTTGGTGATCTGAGAAGTTGGTTGGTAGGATTTCAATATTTTTGAAATTACTGAGGTTCTTTTTGTGGCCTAGTATGTGGTCTATTCTGGAAAATGTTCCATGTGCACTTGAGAAGAATGTGTATCCTGTTGCTTTTGGGTGTAGAGTTCTGTAGATGTCTGTTAGGTCCATCTGTTCTAGTGTGTTGTTCAGTGCCTCTGTGTCTTTACTTATTTTCTGTCTGGTTGATCTGTCCTCTGGAGTGAGTGGTGTGTTGAAGTCTCCTAAGATGAATGCATTGCTGTCTATTTCCTCCTTTAATTCTGTTAGTATTTGTCTCACATATGCTGGCGCTCCTGTGTTGGGTGCATATATATTTATAATGGTTATATCTTCTTGTTGGACTGACCCCTTTATCATTATGTAATGTCCTTCTTTATCTTTTGCTACTTTCTTCGTTTTGAAGTCTATTTTGTCTGATACAAGTACTGCAACACCTGCTTTTTTCTCTTTGTTGTTTGCATGAAATATCTTTTTCCATCCCTTCACTTTTAGTCTGTGTATATCTTTGGATTTGAGGTGAGTTTCTTGTAGGCAGCATATAGATGGGTCTTGCTTTTTTATCCATTCTGTTACTCTGTGTCTTTTGATTGGTGCATTCAGTCCATTTACATTTAGGGTGATTATTGATAGGTATGTACTTATTGCCATTGCTGGCTTTAGATTCGTGGTTACCAAGGGTTCAAGGGTTGCTTCTTTACTATCTAACAATCTAACTTAACTTTCTTGTTAAGTTATTGTAAACACAGTCTGATGTTTCTTTCTTTCTCTCCCTTCTTATTCCTCCTCCTCCATTCTTTCTATAATAGGTGTTTTATTCTTCGCCTTTAGTTGGTATTTGGATGGTCTGCTTTCTTTGCTATGATTTTTTTTCCCTCTGGTGACATCTTTTTAGCCTTAGGTGTGCTTCCATCTAGAGCAGTCCATTTAAGATATCCTGTAGTGGTGGTTTATGAGACGCAAATTCTCTTAACTTTCGTTTATCTGGAAATTGTTTAATCCCTCCATCATATTTAAATGATAATCGTGCTGGATACAATATTCTTGGTTCGAGGCCCTTCTGTTTCATAACGTTAAATATATCATGCCATTCTCTTCTGGCCTGTAAGGTTTCTGTTGAGAAGTCTGATGATAGTCTGATGGGTTTTCCTTTGTAGGTGATCTTTTTTCTCTCTCTAGCTGCCTTTAATACCCTGTCTTTATCTTTGATCTTTGCCATCTTAATTATTATGTGTCTTGGTGTTGTCTTCCTTGGGTCCCTTGTGTTGGGAGATCTATGAGCTTCGGTGGACTGCGAGACTACTTCCTTCCCCAGCGAGGGAAAGTTTTCAGCAATTATTTCTTCAAAGACACTTTCTATCCCTTTTCTCTCTCTTCTTCCTCTGGTACTCCTATAATGCGAATATTGTTCCGTTTGGATTGGTCACACAGTTCTCTTAATATTCTTTCATTCCTAGAAATCCTTTTATCTCTCTCTGCCTCAGCTGCTCTGTACTCCTGTTCTCTGTTTTCTATTCCATTAACAGTCTCTTGCATCTCATCCATTCTGCTGTTAAGCCCGTCGATCGCTTGTCTGATTTCTGTATTGTCTTTCCTCAGTTCCCTCACTTCCTCCCTCAGCTCTTGCACATTTCTCTGTAGGTCCATCAGCATGGTTATGACTTTTATTCTGAATTCTTTTTCAGGGAGGCTGTGCATTTCCATCCTTTCAGACTCCCTCTCTGGGGTTGTCTGGTTGATTTTGGTCTGAACCATATTCCTCTGTCTTTTCATGGCTGTATAATTTGGTCACTGATAGTTGCCACGTATGTCAGCTGGGCTCTTTAAGACTTTAAAAAGAGAAGAAAAAAAAAGAGAAAAAAAAAGAAAGAAAGAAAGAAAAAAAGAAAAAAAGAAAGAAAAGAAAAACAAAAACAAAACAAAAAACAAAACAAAACAAAAAAAACAAAAAAAAATGCCCACCGGACGTAGATTCTGTGGGAATGCTCTAGGTGGCGCTATTGCCCCACTATTCCACAGCTGTGACTGTGCCGCTCCGCAGGGCCCTTTATCGCTCTGGCAGGGGTGGGAACGAGTAGGAGGCTGTTGATCTCAGTGAGAAGTGTTAAGTATGGCTACGCTTCCTCAGTCGCCAGCTAAGGCGTCTGAAACTCCCCAGGACTCCCAGCCTGCTGGGCTGAGTGTGCTGGGGGGATCCGGCTCCTCCGCTGGGCTCCTGTTTAAGACCGCTGAGGAAAGCGCGCACTTTTTTTTTCCTTCCCGGAGCCGGCTGCAAGCACCCTGGCGCGTTCCCCGCTCAGATCCTGCCCCTCTGTCTCTCCAATCTCAGCTGCACTGGGCAATGTGGATCAGCGCTCCCCGCGCAGATCCCCGGGGCTGGCTACTTCGCGGGGTGCACTTCCACTCCCTCCCGGCTCTGAATCCTCTCCTCCCGCCGGTGCGCTGGGGTGGGGGAGGGCTTGGGTCCCGCCGGGTCGCGGCTCCGTATCTTACCCGCCTCTTGGGGTGCCGAGTCCTCTTGGGTGTAGCTGCACACTGTGCGCTTTCCTGTGTATTCTCGTCTCTCTTTTAGGAATAGATGTATTTTCTGTGTTTTCATAGATAAATATAGTGTTGGGAGGAGATTTCTGCCGCCCTGCCCACACCGCCATCTTCCCGGAAGTCCCCAGGGCATATTTAAAGAGCAATGTTGGAGATTTTATTTACTGACTAAAATATTTACTTACCAAAATGAAATTTCAAGTTTTTATCCAGTTGTCTTACTCCTGTGAAAATAAGTGCTGTTTCCTCCCCCTCTCTGCCCTGCTGTAAATTTACGTATATATATATATTGTTTCATTTTCCCCCTCAAAAATCTTGTTTGGATAATGAGAGTTAGCCTGTCCAGTGCATCCTCATCAAATGATTTTGTAGTAATGGGAGGAGTTTCTTTGGTGCAGACTCGGTGATCCTTGCTATCAGTCATCTGAAGCACACACCATCTCGGTACTTTATCAAGATACTTATTCATACGCTTAGTATTTATGGACAGTGAATGACTGTAGTTATGTTTATGCAGTTGCATAATGTTACAGATTCCATATTTAGGTACAGTAAATGTATATATCACAGGATAAATGATAAACCTCCTTCAAATATTTTTTAATTCCTGTTTTCAAAATATTTCATGTATTATAGGAGTGATTTTCCAATTCAGTTCTGACATTTTTTTTTTCTGTGCTATGGATCATCCCTCATTTAAAAAGATATTGCTATGATTTTCCAAAAAAGTCATTAATTTATTTGTGCTATTTTTTTATGTATTTGTGTTTTACAAATTAATATTAGAAATTATGCTTTGTGGTAATAAGTCCTTTCTTGGGGTAGATAGTCTTTCTCTAGCACCTAATGATCCTCTGAAGCCATCCTGCATGTGTCCATGTAAGCTCTTAATGCTAGTTTTGATAGCTTTTTTCTAAATATAAATATCTATATTGCAGTCAGCATTTTTGAAAACACAGTGTATTCATATATTTTCTGCAAAAATCTCTATATAAATATCACAGAAATAGTCCTGACTGCTAACCTTGATGTGGTATTTTTTTTCTGAGGCTATTTTAGTCAGTTTTAGGAGTGTTTTTTTTTCTAGTTTGTATGTGCCTGGCAGGATTTTCTAACCATTAATATATGAAAACCTTTTTGACAGTTTAGTTGTTAATTTTATGTGGTTTCACAGGTTTCTTAAAGCTGAGACTTTGGATCCCTTTTCAGTTGTTTACATTTAATGCCATTATTCTGTCTTTTCTTGCAGCAAATTTACAGGGAAAATGTAGTGCATTGAGTGAAATGCTGAAAGCATTTGGATGGTTAGGCATTTTAATTATGAAGCTTCTCATTTCATCTCTTTGTTTGTCATCAAAGCAGATAGTTACTGAGGCAGTTATAGCTACCTGAACATAAAGAACCTAGACTAGTTCGAATGCTCATGCCTATGTCTAAAATTTAGATGTAGTATTCCATCTGCTATTTTGTTTGATTGGTTTTATTTGTCATTTCCAGGCAGTCCCAAATGAATCACTAAAAAATAGTCCATCAATTCCTCAATATAAAAGGACCCATTATTGTAGAATATGGTAGTCTAAAAACATTGTTTCCAAAAAACTGATTACCTTGCAAAGTAAAAGTGTCCTGTCTCCTTTGAGAGCACAATAATTCAAGGCTGAAAATATAGTTTTGTTCCATGGCTGAATGGATTGAGCACATTTTATCATGCTGTCTAAATGCATGAATAACAGGACAGGAAAAATGCAATGGAAATTTATGAAGTGCAGTATGTTCTTCTATTGTTAATGTAACTTTCCAATTGTAAAGAAATGTGACTGTCTTATAAGACTTATTCCTCCCTGTAATCTCTACCATTTAATTAATTGTATAATTGATACTGCATAAATAGCATTTAGCAGACGGTAATCTTTTTAATAATGGAATGAAACAAAGATGTAATCTAAGTGCATAAAAATAATGGACAAATTGACACACTTTAATGGGAATTCCTTGTAAAAAACCTTTAGTGATTTCCTTTTGAATGTAGAGACTTGATTTTTTTACGAGAGTCCTCACTAAGGCAAAATGATGATGTAAGAAAAGATACAGACCTGGAATATTGGAATATATGGAAAATCTTGAATTGAAATCATGAAGTTAAAAACATTTTGTTTGCTAAAACTTATTCAATATACAAACTTTATTGACTCTGAAAGCTTTTTGTAAGAGTATTTTATATAGAAATATGTGTTTGGTGTGCATTTAAACTGTACTACAAGTAAAATCATGGGTAAATAACTTCAATCCCACAGCTGCCAGTTAATACCTGTGTAATTTTAGATTAATTACTTAACTTCTCTGTGCCTGTTTCCTATCTGTAAGCTGCAATAATTAAAATAGCAAACTATAGTACTATTATAGGAATTACATAGTTCTTACTTATCAAAGTTTGACCTACTAGGTTTATCATCTATTAACTCTTTTTTTTTTACTTTATAATTCTTTCTATGTGTTTTAAATAATCTTTAGTAAGGAAGAGCTTTCCTTTTCATTTATTTCTTTATGTATTTACTTATTCATTTAATTATTAAATTCATTCATTCATTTATATCAGTATGAATTCAGCTTATTACCCATTATTATCTGGCCAGTGGTTGTCCCTTCAAACTGGCTCCTTTTTTCTATACATGGCAAAATCATCTTTTGAACCCCTTGCCTCTGATGAAACAAAATAACCCAGGCTCAGTGTGTACTTTCCCTGCCCAGACTTGGAATCAACTTCTTCACTATGAAGTCTAGATCCATTTAGTAAAGAATATAATTATGTTCTTTTATTTTTAAATTTTAAATTATTTATTATCACTTTCTACATCTCAAATAAGAATCACTGTAAGTAAAAGATTGCAAATTCTGTATTTTTAAATTTCTATGTATAAATAATAGTTATGAACAATTAACATAATTAAAGGTAAGTTTCCTTTCTGTTGGATATATGTCAAATATCTTTATTTTCAAAAAATTCTACTGAAAATAATGTTTTATAAAGGTAAGTTAATTTCTTCAGCATAAAAGGACTCAAATATAATAATCGTTTCCCTTCTTCGTATTAAAAGCATGGACTATTTTAAACAAACTATTAGGCTTTCTAGGCACAGCTCAGGTTTTGTTCTGCAGTTAAGCAAACCTAGAGGAAGGATCTTCAGTTTCCTCTACACGTTTTTCAATTAACACTTACCCTTTAGATCAGCTTGCTTCTCCCCAAGGTAATGCCACAGGCAGCTAAATGATGAACTTACTTCCCCAGATTCCCTCAAAAGTACTGAACTATTTTAATTGTTGAGCCATGTGGTGAGATGATTGATATAAAAAAAGATCAGAATTGCTCACTATCACACTTTATAAAATTCCATTCCATTTATTGTTCACTAGACAAAAGCCCTCAAGATTAGTTTTGTTTAAAGATTATTTGCATTTAAATTGTGTGGATATGGTAGAGTACTTGTATTTATGACTGAGGTTAAAAGCTAAAGTCATCAGTGGTTTAATCTTTCCTGAAACAATATTCTCTAAAGCAGCTCAGAGCATTGAATATGCTGCACTACTTAGTGGACATTTCTTCAGCCAGAGGGATATTGTGGAGTCAACAATGTAAAAGAAAAAAAAAAGTTTATTTTCTGCTAGGTCGGAGCCCAAAACATATTATTCCAGTAGAATAATACTCCTTGATGTGAGCTACTCTTTACAAACAAAAACGAAGCATTTTATTTTCTGAAACTGCCATTGTACAGCCAATTTTTTCTCAAGTATCATGCAGAGCTAATTGACTTCCAGTAACCTAAATTATGTTGTTACCTTACAGTTCAATTTAAAATTGTTAAGCAGAGAAATTTAGAAATCCTAGAATGAAAACATTAGGCATAAAATAGATCATCATGTAACATTATAGCAATTCTAAGTAGATTGTACACAATGGAGGTTATAGCTGTGAGTGTAAAACACAATTATCTATAGTCTTCCATTCATTTCAAAGAGTTCATGGGGTCATTCATACTAGTAAAGATACTTTATTGGAATAACTCTTCAGTGCATTTCACTTTAAAAGTTTTAAGACAATTATTAAATAGCCCCTACAGAGTTCTTCAGAATGTCTTTTTCAATGTTAGTTTTTTTTTTAATCTGATAAATGAAGGAACCTTGTTTTATATTTTAAAAAGCTTAGCAAATGAGACTATTTGTTAAAGGCCTAAATTAGCCTGAATGTTAAGACTGTATATTGAAAGTTGATTTGAGATACAGCAGGGAAATGGGACAAGGTCATGCCATTGTGAAATCTACATAGCCTGCAGAAAAGGCCCAGTTTAATTTATATACTGTTCTTCCTCTTCTTCCAGCCCCTTAATCAATTAAGTAACTTTGTAATCAGGCTGAGAGATAGACATCTGAAGTATAAATGAACCTATAGGGATAAAGATTACAGAGATCCAGATCAACACAGTCATCTAAAAAATCTTATTCTTAAGACAAAACTTCAAAGGAATTATGAATCACCTGCATATATATATCATGCCTTATGCCTACCTCTCCTCAAAAGGCCCTATAAAACCCCAAACCTTAAATCTATAAATTCACTTCCTCTCTCAGGTCACCTACACTACCATTTGAGTTTGTACAGCCTAATATCAAACTTTCTTATTGCATAAGCCAATTGCACTTGTCCCTGAACTCTTTTCTGTGATAAAAGACAAGAAATCTCCAGCCTCTTCCTCCTGTGGTAAATGTTCTTGTCATTTTGCTATTTCATTCAGCTTTCTAGTCTTAACACAATCTTTTTCTCTCTCCATTTTATTTCAGACCAGTAGGGAAGTGGAATTTCTCAGAACATAAACACTCCATACAGTGCTCTGGGGCTCCCCCAATTTCTGGGATGGTCGGGATATAACCCCCACCCCAAGCACCTCAAGTGGACACTGGATGCCAGGGGATCCTGGCTTTAGGAGTTGGCAAGGGGTCTGCCCCACAGTGAACAGGAGATCACTTGAACTTACCCTTTTTCCCGCTATTCTTCCTTGCTTCTACTGCTTGTACGTCTGCTGACATTTACATCTACTCTTGCCTTAATGAATTCCTTTCTTGCTGGCAAGAAAGACCTATCAGAAACTTGTTTTCCTGATTAGAGTCAAGAACCCTCCCCAATCCAGGCTGAGGTTTCACCCAGTGAGCAGGAAGAGACCTCCAGATGCAGCTGCTCTGCAACAGATTTGCTGAAAGAGGAGAATACTATTTACTCGGCCTGTTTATGCTTGTTTATCCATCTTTATGTGAAACTATATATCTAAAATATAATGATTTGATTTTACTATCATGAATTTGGTTTATCATGTTTGATAGATTCTACTTAAGAATTATGTATTATACTATGTTATGTGCACTAATTATTAGAGGTAGACCTGAAAGTTCTATTCTCCTTTATATTTTAAAGCAGAAGACCTATGAAAAGGATCCATGTGATTAAAAAATAGATATTTTCTCACCATCTGTATATTAGTTAAATATTATCAAAATATTAAAACAACTAGTGTTCCACATCAGTTTATGTTCTTGGTAACATATTTATTAAAACTCTTACCAAGTATTCATAGCCTTACAAGCATATACATAATCTGTCAGAACAAAGAGACATAAAAGATTTTAAATACAATTCTAAAACAGACGTGTATACTTTGTGCAACATATGTGCTATTATCTGCCCTGAGGATGAGGTATAAGCAAATGAAATAATATAAATTTAAAGAGAAAACATTTTGTAAATGAGAAAATAGTGTTTTTTAATCATTTTTAAATATATAAAAGGTCAAAAAGACACATATAAGGTAATATTCTCCTTGGCCACAGTTCTCACAGGAATACATTACCTTCCTGAGGTCACTAGACATCAGGTAAAACCATTTTCAGGAATATAGTACATTAACACCTTTCAACAACATTTTTCCACAGCTTAAATATATGCATCATGCAGTTAATTTGCCAACTTTAATTAGGTATTTATTCATTTCAAGTAGCCTTTATAGACCCAACATGGTGAATAAACTGATGCTAGATTGCAGGTATTAGAGCTAATAAGAAAGGAGAATCATTTTTAAAAAAAGAGCCTTCTAAATACTCTGCAAATTAACTCTGTATGTGATTATGTCTTCTATTTCCACAGAATGTTGACCTAGAATATTAATAGAACAAAAATTATAATTATTACAAGAGCTTAATCTTAAAAACCAAATATCCTAAAGGAGTGAGATTTTGAATTTCAATTTATTATACCAGATTGTGGTTTTCAATTAATAAGTATTACTCTTTAATGCTGCTTCCTCTCAAAAGGAGAAACTCTTGTCTTGTTCTAGGCATTATCCCAGCATTGGTATATTTTCCTAGCGGTTGTATGTTCCTGGCTCTTACAGTAGTCCCCCCTTATCCACAGTAGATATGTTTTACACTTACTGGATGCCTGAAATCACAGATAATTCTAAACCACATATATATATACTATGTTTTTTCTATTCAAACATACCTATTACAGCATTTAATTTATAAAAGAGGCACAGTAAGAGATTAACAAAACCAATAATAAAATAGAACAATTATAGCAACATATGGTAATAAAAATTATGTGAATATTTTTCAAAATACCTTATTATACTGTACTCAACCTTCTTGCAGGGATGAGAGATCAGGAAATGCCTGTGTGATAAGATAAAGTGAAGTGAATGACTACGTTTTGTGTCCTAGTGTTAGTATCTGCTGACATTCTGTAAGAATCTTTGTGAGAGACAATAAGGATCTACATTTGTGCACTATCTTTTGGGAATGCTGATGAAAAGATAGTTGTAAGAACACCAAAGAATTCAAGAAATACTGAAGATAGCAAAGGAAGAGAAGTCAAAGATGGCATTCAGATTCATGTTTTGTAGATCAGAGAGTAATGATATTATATAAAAGCAATTTATTATGTTTCTTTTAATGTTTAGAAAAACTATTACTTAATGGTAATATTTGACTTCATGAATGTTTAACTGTCAACCAATTTTAAAGCACATGAACATTTTTATTCAAATTATCTATGTGTTTTTCTTTGGTATCACAAATGCAGAATGCCTCATTTATCTTTCTGACTGTGTGTTCTATACATGTTCCAAAATAGTCTACACAAACCTGAAAAAATGACTTACCTAAAACACAGCTTTGGACATAACTACACTCAGTTTCAAATACCTTCAATAACTCATCATCTTGTATTTGTATGGGTTACACAATTTTGGTATTTAATACAGTACAATATCTGACTAAATTAATTTTTTTAGTCTAGCCACTAATAACCCCTATGTGAACTTTATATTCTCAATCATATTAAGTCATTACTGGTCAGGACATTTTATCAGTTCTGTGTCTTCAATTAGATTGTATTCATCCCTGAGATATTTTCACCATTATCTATTCTCTGTGAAATTCTACTTGTTGAAAACTAGTTTGACAGTAAATAGGTTTCTTCCTCATATTCTTCCATGCACCAAAGTAAATTCCAGATTTAATAATTCTTTTAAAAAATATTTAAAATATAGGAAAAATATCCCTAGGCATAAAACTAAAATATGGAAAGGTAAATTTGAATACATAAAATCTAAAATGTAAATAATATCTAAATTAATAAGCACAGTAACAGGGCAAAAATCAAACATATAAAATTTTGCTTCAAATATAGCAATGTAGAGTTGTTTTTAAAATCTTTGTCAATAAGTAGAAATAATGTAATATAAAATTAGAAAGAAACTTAAAATTGACAATTTCAACAAGTTTCCTTTAGAGATAATATTTAGAAATTTTTAGCATCAGTCAGAGTCTTTGAATTCCTTTATTGGAATTGTCTTTGAATCCATCCCACATTATTTAAATATCATAATGCTAATATGTATTTATCCTTTGGTATTGGGTTTGAATTTTCTGAAATCAATGAGGAAACATGGCACTGGAAAAAATGGGTAAACAAAGCCTTCAATGAACTAAAGGATGTTAAGAAAATAGACAAGAATATTATCTATATTCGGGTAAGATGTGCTGTCATTGACATTCATATGTTGTTAAGGCAGTAAAGAGGAAAAACACTATCAAAGACATTTAGCTTATCCTGTGGACAGAGTGAAGAAGTAGTTATCAGGAGGTAGAGAAGTTTGAGCTGAATCTTGAAAAATTAGTTTGAAGTAGTTGACTAGACAGCAGCAAAAGAAATAGCACAAGAAAGTATACAGGCTTCAAAGATGATGCAATTTTGAAGGAACTGTATGTAGTTTATTCTGATTGTGAAAGGTATGTGAAAGAAAAATAAAGAGGCAAGCAAGTCAGATTATAAAAGGCTGAGGGATGCCACTTTAACCTTAAAGCAGTGAGGAACAAATGATGGGTTTTAGATAGGGATCTATCTGCATTTTACAACAGTTTGGAGGATGTATTGAAAATAGTGTACAGAAGCAAATTTTGTTGTCATTAATAAAGTTCCTTGTACTTGGTCTCCATCTCACAACATATTCATATGCAATTTGATTTAACACCTATCAAAGATTCATTGCTATATCTTAAACCCTCTTAATGTGAATGCCTTTATAAAACCTGGGCATATTGGACTATGGCTATATCACATGTAAAAATCTGCTAGAATTTTTAAAGTTAAGAATAAAAGTTTTATTTTGAAAATATAAACATTATATTATTAATGGAACAATGGTATGCTTTTTATATCCATGTGAATAATAACAAAATTTCCTATTTGAATTTATAGTAGCCTGGTAAGACTAATATTTGGAATTACAAATTTTAAAGATCATTTGAAATATTTCCCAGTTGTTATAGTATAAACATATTTTTATTCCTTAAGAGTATTGTCTAGCTATTTATTCATTGTAACAACATAAAACTATTAGAAATGGAATGAAAAACTGTATAAAAGCCCTCAAAAGTGTTTTCAATATTAAAAAAATTGAGATAAAATATTTTTATGCCATTTCTAAAAAGTATCTAAAAAAAGTGAGGCTTTATTAATGTTTTACTATCAGAGTAGAAAAAGAGGAAAAAAATGAGTGACTCTTTCCTATTTTCCAAATGTTTCAAATGAATTAGATTATCCAAATAATACATTCCACTTATAGTGCTTCAAACATCAGTAAATGTTATGTCATTAGAACATTTTAGTAAAAGTGAAGCTCTCTGGTTTCTTCAAGAGAGTCTAGAAAAATTACTTCAGCAATTACAGTACATGTATAGCAAATGCTGCAAAATCTTTGGGAATATATTTTGACTTCTAACACAAACTTTAGTCACCATTTATACATATATAAGTTTTTTCTAGCATAATTATATTTATTGAAAATTATCAATTTCAAAGAAGACAAATTTAGAATATTAGAGTTTAGTTATTTTGTCATTTATTCCTTTCTTTGTTCACATGAAATTTTTATCAGGTACTTCTGCACATTACAAACACTTTGTGAGGAAATTATGTTGCAAAGTAACAACAAAATATTCCTCAAAAATCACCTCAACAACTGTTTTACACCAACACTCACCCCTTCAAAGTCTTTCTTGCCATATATAAAAGAAAGTATAAAAAATACAGTTAAGGATGAGGAGAAAGATGACCAGTTTCTCTGAGAATAACACTGAGAAGCTGTCTCTGAGGATGGTCCAGTTATTTTAAGTACTATAAAGACATAGTGATTATTAAGACTATTAATGTGTGTGTGTGTGTGTCTGTGTGTGTTTGTGAGAGAGAGAGGGGTGGGGGAGAAGATAAGGAGAAAAGAGAAAACAGTACAGTCAATCACATACTTAGATAAAAAGGATCAGAACTATCAGAGGCTGCCCTCTACTGGCTAACACCAGATGATTTGTCAGCTGATCATTCTTTGCATATGTTCCTTCATATACTACCCAACCCCTAAGTTTCCATTTTTAACCTCACAACACAGGTGTCTAGAACACACTGTGGGAATGGGAAGCTGTGGTAGATTGATTGCATAGATGGCCCATTTTTTCACACCATCCTTTTCACACCTGTGCCCTTGGAAAAGACCCTGCCACACTGACTCTGCACTTGACTTGTTATCAACGCAACAATTTCAATCTTGACTCACACAAAGGCTTGAAAAAGTGCTTTTGCACTTTTATTTTCTCTTGAAACACTGTCACTCTAGGGAAGACATGCCCAAGCTAGGCTGCCAGAAAGACGTGAGAGGCATGTGGGGAAAGTCCAGTAATCCACCGTAGGTCTTCAGAAACCATGCAGCCCCAACTAACCCACCAACAGACATGCATGAGCAAGCCCAGCCCAGATTAGTAGAACTTTTCTCAGCCTCTTTACACAGTGATGAGAAATAATAAGTGGTTGTTATTCATATCATTACATTTTGCAGTGTTTCAATAGCTAGCTCATATAGGAGTTGATATTTGAGGTGGCATATAAATGCTCATTTCCACAGACTCCCTTAACCACTGGACCTTCAGACTCAAGCGATGGTGCCCACACACTTCCAGTCATTTTGGGTGATGAATATGAATAGTGCTACCTGCCAGTGCCATAGCTATTCACCTTCAAAATCTCTCTGTAGCAGCAGTTTTTGACTCTTGTCAGAGAAAAAAATTTATATTGAGAGGAAAGAGAACACAAGGTGGATGTAAGCAGGAAATAAATAGACTTCTTTGAGTACAGCACTGTTTTGTAGATTTAACTTTGAAATGTGTACGTATTTACATAATTATAAATCTAAATTAAATTTTTAAAGATCATCCCACAAAAATCAGAGGCAACCTGAAATAAGTGAAACCTTGTGAATAAGTGAAATAAATAATTTCCTATTTCAGTTGATTTTAAACACAGAATTTGACTGCACATCCCTTGGATTAAAAAAAAGGAGAAAGAAGATTAATTCAAGATGGTGACATGAGAGGTGAGACAGAGAACTCCTCCCCAAACCACATATAATATCAAAATATAGTTAATACAACTAATCCTAAAAGAGCAACAGGAAAGAAGGCTGCACCAGACTGCATACACCTGGAGAACAGAGCAGACCTCACAAACAGGGTAATGTACCAAAGCCTTGATCTGGCAAGACCCAAGCCCTTCCCCCACACCAGCTCACTGGTGGGAGGAAGAGAAACAGCACGAGGAGGGGGTGGAAGCCTAGGACTGCTGAACACCCAACCCTGGAGATTTGGAGCACAAACAAACATTGGATGGTGCACTGGAGATTAGTGGGGAAAGCTAAGATGGGAATACTTCAGAGACTGAGACTCCAGCTGTTTGTGGTGGACAGGGATCCACAACCGGCTGCTCTGGGACAATGGAAAGATGGGCAGTCTGAGAGGCCTCCTAGCAGGGAAAGGGCTGCTGAAGGGGTGGGGTTTGCACAGAGCTTGCTGCGCAGGAGAAGGGATAGGCGGACAAGTTGTCTACGTGCACTCTGCCTAGCATATTGGGAACTTTCAGGAGCTTCAGGAGATCCACCCCCCTGGCTGGCTACTCAGGTCTGAGGCCCCCCCACTGTGATATGCAGCCTGCTGAACCTTCCCCCTGGCCTACCGGCACCGGCTCCCAAACCAAACGTCACTGCACTGACTGAGGCCAGCCAGAGGGGAGTCCCTGCCTACAACAGCTACAAATGCAGAGAACAGATGCTTACGCTTGTGTGCTCAGCCCACTGGCTCTGACACTGGAGACAGGCACTGCAACTGGAAGCAGGAAACAGCTCTTTCCCCCACCCAGGAATGAACACTACTCCCCTGAGCATCCTGACCCCACTCTAGGGGCTGAGCAGCTCCAGAGACTAGAGCTCCTGGGCACTAGAGGGTGTCACATACAAAAATGAAATGTCAAAGGAACCTGATTCAGACAAAAATATTACAAACCCCAGAAAAAGGGCCAAATGAAACAGAACTCACCAATCTTCCTGAAAGAGAGTTCAAAATAAAAACATTAACATGCTCATGGAGGTACAGAAAAATATTCAAGAACTCAGGGATAAATTTAGGACAGAGATTCAATAATTAAGAAATTACATATCTGAAATGCAAATACAATGGAGGGATTTAAAAGCAGATTAGATATAATAGAATAGATAGTAAAAGGAATAGAAATTAGAGAAGATGAATGAAAAGAAGCTGAGGCACAGAGAAGAAAAAGGACATCTAGGAAAGAAAGAATATTGAGAGAACTGTGTGACCAATCCAATGGAATAATATTCGTACTATAGGGGTACCAGAAGAAGAAGATAAAAAGGGATAGAAGGTGTCATTGAGGAGGTGATTGCTGAAAACTTCCCCAATCTGGGGAAGGAGATAGTCTCTCAGGCCATGGAAGTGCACAGACCTCCCAACACAAGGGACCCAAGGAAGACAACACCAAGACATGCAATAATCAAAATGGCAAAGATCAAGGATGAGGACAGACTACTAAAAGCAGCCAGAGAGAGAAATAAGATCACATACAAAGGAAAGCCCATCAGGCTATCATCAGACTTCTCAGCCGAAATCTTACAGGTCAGAAAGGAGTGGCATGATAGATTTAATGCAATGAAGCAGAAGGGCCTGAAACCAAGAATACTCTATCTGGCAAGATTATCATTTAAATTTGAAGGAGAGCTTAAACAATTTCCAGATAAGCAAAAGCTGAGAGAATTAACCTCTCACAAACTATCTCTACAGTGTATTTTGGAGGAACTGCTATAAATGGAAGTGTTCGTAATTCTAAATAGCTGTCACCAGAGGTAATAAAATACAGTAAAGAAACTAGAACAGTTAATTACTAAGTAAATACAAAATTAAATCAACTCCACCCAAAGTCAGTCAGGGGATAGACAAAGAGTGCACAATATAATACATAATATATAAAGAATGGAGGAGGAAAAAATAATTAACCTTTAGTTTGTGTTTATAATAGCATACAAGTGAGTTAAGTTAGACTCTTAGATAGTAAGGAAGTTACCCTTGAACCTTTGGTAACCACAAATCTAAAGCGTGCATTCGCAATAAGTAGATAGCTATTGATAATCATCCTAAATGTAAATGGGCTGAATGCACCAATCAAAAGACACAGAGTCACTGAATGGATTAAAAAACAAGACCCAACTATATACTCCCTACAAGAGACTCACTTCAAACCCAAAGACATACACAGACTAAAAGTGAAGGGATAGAAAAAGATGTTTCAGGCAACTAACAGGGAGAAAAAAGCAGGAGTTGAAGTACTTGTATCAGACAAATAGACTTCAAAACAACAAGTCACAAGAGACAAAGACAAACATTACATAATGATAAAGGGGTCAATCCAACAAGAGGATATAACCACTATAAATAGCTATGCACCCAACACAGGAACACCTACATATGTGAAACAAATACTAACAGAATTAAAGGGGGAAATAGAATGCAATGCATTCATTCTAGGAGACTTCAAAACTCCACTCACTCCAAAGGACAGATCAACCAGACAGAAAATAAGTAAGGTCACAGAGGCATTGAACAACCTAGTGGACCTAACAGATCATCCACAGAACTCTACAACCAAAAGCAGCAGAATACACATTCTTCTCAAGTGCACATAGAACATTTTCAAGAATAGACCATATACTAGGCCACAAAAACAGCCTCAGTAAATTCAAAAAGATTGAAATCAAAACAACCAGCTTCTCTGATCACAAAGGTATGAAACAAGAAATAAATTACTCAAAATAAAAAAAATGCCCACAAACACATAGAGGGTTAATAACATTCTCCTAAATAATCAATGGGTCCATGACCAAATAAAAATAGAGATGAAGCAATATATGGAGACAAATGACAACAATAATTCAACACCGCAAAATCTGTGGGATGCAGCAAAGGCCAGGCTAAGAGGGAAGTATATTGCAATACAGGCCTACCTCAGGAAAGAAAAATCCCAAATGAACAGTCTAAACTCACAATTAACGAAACAAGAAAAAGGAGACAAATTAGGCCCAAAGTCAGTAGAAGGAGGGACATAATAAAGATAAGAGCAGAAACAAATAAAATTGATAAGAATAAAACAATAGAAAGAATCAGTGAAAGCAAGAGCTGGTTCTTTGAGAAAATAAACAAAATAGATAAACCCCTAGCCAGACGTATCAAGAAAAAAAGAGAATCTACACACATAAACAGAATCAGAAATGAGAAAGGAAAAATCACATCACTATGGACACCACAGAAATAAAAGAATCATGAGAAGATAGTATGAAAAATTATATGCTAACAAACTGGATAACCTAGAAGAAATGGACAACTTTCTAAAAAAATATAACCTTCTATGGCTGACCCAGGAAGAAACAGAAAATCTGAATAGACCAATTACCAGCAAGGAAATTGAATTGGTAATCAAAAAACTATCTAAGAACAAACCCCTGGACCAGATGGTTTCACGGCTTAATATTATCACATAAGGAGGATATAGTCACATATCCTCCTTAAAGTTTTCAAAAAGAAGAAGAGGAGGGAATATACCCAAACTTATTCTACAAGGCCAGCATCACTCTAATGCAGCAAAGATACCACATAAAAAGAATTACATACCAATGTCCCTGATGAACATAGACACAAAACTACACAACAAAATATTAGCAAAACAAATTCAAAAATACATCAAAAAGATCATCCATCATGATCAAGTAGAATTTATTCCAGGGATGCAAGGGTGGCACAATATTTGAAAATCCGTCAACATCATCCACCACATCAACAAAAAGAAGGACAAAAACCACATGATCATCTCCATAGATGCTGAAAAAGCATTCGACAAAATTCCACATCCATTCATGATAAAAACTCTCAACAAAATGGGTACAGAGAGCAAGTACCTCAACATAATAAAGTCTACATATGACAAACCCACAACCAACATCATACTTAGCAGGAAGAAACTGAAAGCTTTTCCTTTAAGATCGGGAACAAGACAAGGATACACACTCTCCCCACTTTTATTCAACATAGCTCTGGAGGTCCTAACCACACCAAACAGGCAACAGAAAGAAATAAAAGGCATCCAGATTGGCTAGGAAGAAGTTAAACTGTCCCTGTTTGCAGATGACATGTTATTGTACATAAAAAAAAACTAAAGAATCCACTCCAAAACTACTAGATCTAATCTCTGAATTCAGCAAAGTTGAAGGATACAAAATTAATACACAGAAATCTGTTGCATTCCTATACACTAACGATGAACTAGCAGAAAGAGAAATCAGGAAAACAATTCCATTCACAGTTGCATCAAAAAAAATAAAATACCTAGGAATAAACCTAACCAAGGAAGTGAAATATTCTGAGAACTACAAGACACTCTTGAGAGAAATTAAAGAAGATGCCAATAAATGGAAACACATCCCGTGCTCATGGATATGAAGAATTAATATTGTCAAAATGGCCATTCGGCCTAAAGCAATCTACAGATTCAGTGTAATCCCTATCAAAACATCAACAGCATTCTTCAATGAATTAGAGCAAATAGTTCTAAAATTCATACGGAACCACAAAAGACCCTGAATAGCCAAAGCAATCCTGAGAAGGAAGAATAAAGCTGGGGGATTATGCTCCCCACCTTCAAGCTCTACTACAAAGCCACAGTACTGAGGACAATTTGGTACTGGCACAAGAACAGACCTATAGACCAATGGAACAGACTAGAGAGCCCTGATATATGGTTGATTTATAATATGATTATGCAGCCATGGATATACAATGGTGAAATGACAGCCTCCTCAACAGCTGATGTTGGCAAAAGTGGACAGCTACATGTAAGAGAATGAAACTGGATTATTTTCTAACCCTATACACAAAAGTAAACTCAAAATTGATCAAAGACCTGAATGTAAGTCATGAAACCATAAAACTCTTAGAAGAAAACATAGGCAAAAACCTCTTGAATATAAACATAAGTAACTTTTCCTGAATGCATCTCCTCGTGCAAGGGAAACAACATAGAAAATGAACAAATGGGACTACATCATGCTAAAAAGCTTCTGTACAGCGAAGGACACTATAAGCAGTGCAAAAAGGCTTCCTACAGTATGGGAGAATATATCTGTAAATGACATATCTGACAAAGGGTTAACAACCAAAATATATAAAAAACTCACACACCTCAACACCCATTAGCAAGTAACCCGGTTAAGAAATGGGTGGAGGATATGAACAGACAATTATCCAAAGAAGAAATTCAGATGGCCAGCAGGCACATGAAAAGATGCTCCACATTGCTAATTATCAGGGAAAGGCAAATTAAAAAGCACAATGAAATATCACCTCACGCCAGTTAAGATGGCCAACATAGAAAAGAATAGGAACAACAAATGCTGGCAAGGATGTGGAGAAAGGGGAACACTCCTACACTGCTGGTGGGAATGTAAACTGGTTCAACCATTGTGAAAAGCCATATGGAGGTTCCTCAAAAAACTAAAAATAGAAATACCATATGACCTAGGAATTCCAGTCTTAGGGATTTACCGTAAGAATGCTGGATCCCAGTTTGAAAAAGACATATGCACCCCTATGTTTATTGCAGCACTATTTACAATTGGCAAGAAATGGAAGCAACCTAAGTGCCCATCAGTAGATGAATGGATAAAGAAGAAGTGGTACATATACACAATGGAATATTATTCAGTCATAAGAAGAAAAAAATCCTACCATTTGCAACAACATGGTTGGAGCTGAAGAGTATTATGCTCAGTGAAATAAGCCAGGCAGAGACAGACAAGTACCAAACAATTTCACTCATCTGTGGAGCATAAGAACAAAGGAAAATCTGAAGGAAGAAAACAGCAGCAGACTCACATTACCCAAGAATGGACTAACAGTTGCCAAAGGGAAAGGGACTGGTGGCAGAGGGTGGGTGAAAAGGGACAGAGAAAGAGGGAATAAGGGGCATTACGATTAGCACACACAATGTAGGGGGGTGAATGGGGAAGGCACTATAGCACAGAGAAGACAAGTAGTGACTCTATAGCATCTTACCAACCTGATGGACAGTGACTGTAATGGACTATGTGGTGGGGACTTGATAATGGGGGGAATCTGTTAACCACAATGTTGCTCATGTAATTGTATATTAATGGTACCAAAATGAATGAGTAAATAAATAAATAAATAAATAAGAGAAAGAGAAAACATTCTTAAGAAATGTTCACTCTTCATGTGAGAGTGCTGTGGTATGTCATTATTATTATTCCGAAACTGTAATATGTGTAAATTATAAGTTACATATTTATATCATTGACAACAGGGACTTGGGGATGTGGGAAAGGAAATATGCATGTAAGATTTATTTAAGAAAATCATATAACTTAAAAATGGAATTCTATATGTTGGTATATATTCCTGATGCATTTTTTTTCTTTTAGAAATATATTTTCTTTGTCTCTATCCTTCCAAAGTCTCTAAAAACAAGGACCAACTCAGAATCCATGGATAGCCATACCATCAAAACCATGATCTATAAATACAACTTTCTATTAAAGAGAACTAGAACTTCTAAGAAAATGGCTAGTTCCAGGTCTGGAACAAAATATATAAGATGACACTGACAAATTCTGATACAGCTGAAACAAAGAACCTATCAGTGACTACTGATATGTCAAGGGACTGAGGAGCTGAACTGACAAGAATCTCACTAAATAAATAAAAAATAAAATAATTCGAGCACTTATAAGATAAATATCTGTAATGGGTCAAAAAAGCAAATATAATTAATTCAATGAGATTATAATGACTTTTAAAGTAAGAGTATCTTGGTTGACTTTGTAGTATGCTAGGAATCTACATTAGTTTTTCTATTGCTGCAAAACAAATTACAACAAACTTAGTGGATTATAACAGCATACATTCTTTCTTACAATTTCTGTGTGTCGGTATTCTGAGTCCAGTTTAGATTGGGGCACTGCTTAGGGAAGAGCTGTAAAACTCTGCAATCAAACTGTCCACCAGGTTATATTCCCATCTGATGGTTCAGCTGTGGAAGAATTTGTTTCCAAACTGACTTAGATTGTTTGCAGATTTCATTGTGATTATAGAACTTTATTTTCTATGGCCATGGGACTGAGGGTCCTTGTTTTTTTCTGGAGAGAGACCACCCTCAGATGCTTGAAGCTTCCCAAAGTTCCTTGGAAGACTGACTTCTCCAAATGGCTTCTTACTTGGTCTAGTCTGCAAGGAGAGTCTTGAGCTCTAGACTTCTCATATTAATTCTTAAATAGCATACTATAACATAAATTTGATAATGTCATCCCATCCTCTGTGCCATATTGTTTTAGCTCGAAGCAAATCATAGGTCTCACTCCTACTCAGGGTGAAAGGATTACATAAAAGAGTGAGAAACAAGAGTGAGGAATCATTAGGCGGGGTCACCTTAGAGTCTGTTTTTAATAGAATCTGATTCAATATTTTGATGATTGATAAAGAAAAAGCAAGCACTCATCTCATCTTTCCCAATATTCCAAAATAGAAAAGTAGTTGAATGTAAACATTATCTTTATAAAGAACACAAGAAAGCAGGAGTGCTAGATTTAGAATCATGCTATTTTGCAGTCACTAATAAAATAATGATCAAGGAAATAAGCACTTATGGCTTCTAATATTATGACATTTTTGTTTTTGATGGCAGTACATGACATCGCATAAGAGGTCTTTTTGTAACACAGTGAAAGAATGCTTGACATCTCTACCTTCATATTGGGTGTCTCTTTTACTGCCTAAATCTTTGGGTCATACAGCTTCTGCTCAGTCTTGCACACAGGCTTGTTAATCATCAAAAGGAATTTTGTGTACAGCTTGAGATTTCTGCAAATAGTCCCTTACCCTAAGCTTGCTTCCCCTGAGGAGATAAGGAAATATGTCCAAAAATAATGATTATCCTGTCAAAGCTGTATAGGCACATCATGACCAGACCTATGTTGTTGGGAGTCAACTAGCCAAGGTCAAGGACTTTCACAACCATCCTTAGACCCTCACTGGTGTCCAGATGTCTGCAGTTGTCTGCTACCTCTTAACCTCAGCCCTCTCCTACTCCCCCACCTGCCTCCTCTTTCTTGATGATAAAAGAAGCTTGAAATGCCATCCTCTGGATCTGCTGGCTTTCCCAATGAAGTCACTTTCCTTGCAACGACACCTCGTCTCTTGAATTATTGGCCTATTGTGTGTCAAATGGTATAAGCTTGAGCTTGCTAATATATTTTTCCTAAAATGGCATGTAAATGTGATGAAGTTTTTATGTTTAACTACATATTTATTGGAAATAACAAAAATAGTTCCAGACAGGGACATTCTACAAAGGAAAGCAACATTTTTAACAATGAAAGGAACACAAAGAGGAAATAAATATACAAAAAAAGACACTTAACGAATGCATAAACCATTTTTAATATATCAACTTTATTTTATTCCCCATTCAAGCAAAATAACCAAAAACAAAATACATGGCACTCATGGAAACTTGATCACTTATTAGATATATGATGATACTAAAGAGTTATTAAGTAATTTTAGCTGTGAAAATGCTATTCTGTTGATTTTTTAAGATTTTTATCTTTAAATAAACATTAAATATTTATTAATTAAGTGGTATATGATTAAACTTGTATCAGAATAATTGGATGGGAGAGAAAATTGGATGCAGCTATTGATGAATAACAGTAGGTCATGGGTTGAAAACTGGTAAATAATTGAGGAGCATATGATGATTTCTTTTTACTATTTTCTCTGCTTTTATGTATGTTCAAATTTTCCATAATAAAATGTTTTTAAGTGAATCAAAAGAGCAAGTATCATACTAACGAAATACAGTTACTCATTTGGAAATCAAACAAAATAAACTGTCTTGCAAAACTTTTCACATCAGCCATTGAATTTATTTTCTTTATGTATGGAAAGTTTATTAAATACATTTTACTCAGATTTATAAAATGACTATTAATTATATACCTTCCAATTTAGTGCCAGCTTAGTTTAAAAGGGTTGGCAAGTATGAATACTTTTAAACTTCATTGCATCACTTTATTCTACTATATTTTTATTGAGGTATATTTTGCATATGAAAGGCAGAGATCATAACTGTACAGCTCTATCAGTTCTGACAAAAGCATATGCCCATGTCACCCATACCAATATTGAGATTTCGAACATTCCCATCACCCAGAACAGGATTAGTTGTGGATACTCTTAGTCCCTACTCCAACCCAAAAAACAATGCTGTTTTTGTGGGCTGTAGTTGTTTGTTTAATGACTTCTGTAAACTATTTTTGTAAAGACTGTCTTCCTTTGGTTGTATGGCCACTGAAGTCTCTTTTCTGAGTTTACTGGTCAGCTATCAGTTTGAGAGAGGGTTCCTTAAATGCCTAGAAAACAAAATCCCTCCCTGTCTGCAGATTGGCTCTGTGTTGGAGTACTCCCTCAATGCTTCATCAGTTTATGACTCTGCCTTAGGTTTCGCTTCCTGCTTGTGATAAAACCTAAGTGAAAGTTTAGACTTTTCTCGGGTTGTTTCTGAGCATGTGTCCAGTCCTGTGCATGTACTTGATATATATGCAGGAACTTTTCAAAGCCCTTACTCCTTTCCAAAGCCTCTGTTCTCCCAGATTTTTTGGTTTGTCTGTTCTTGCCCTGATGGTTGTACCTGCCCCAGGCTGCTGTGGCTAACGTATTTGCTTTCTTTTGCTTTTGGCGTGCATAGACTGGAAGGCGACTCCAACCAGAGAAAGTTCAGGATGTAAAAACAAGGCAAATCCTTCAGCCAACCTTTCAGCAAGCCACAGGGTAGGTGAAACCACATAACTACAATTCTTTGAAAGCAAAGGCAAAGTACATGTTGACCCCTTTTCATCAACAAGTTGCACCAGAAACGTGGCCATGCTACCACCTAGCTGGGGAGTAAGGAATAGTAGGTGGGTGAATTAAAATGCCACCGTATCCCTTTACCAAGTTTACTAGATTCTTCATAAATTTTCTTGGTTGTTGGAAATTGGGTTTTGTTTTTGTTTTTTGTTTTTAAATAATGTTCTAGAGTTCCAAATATGTTGGATAGACTTACCAACTTAATTTTTACTTTATTGGAGGTGAAATGAAGACAACATAGTGAAAGCTGAAAAAACAGTTTCTCTTGAGTGAAAATTTATTTATTGGCCCCTATGCAATAATTGAAACATACTGTGTCCTGTATTCTTTAATGAACCTTGAGGAGAACTATAAGGAGATCTCCCTTTCTACCTTTCTTGCTAATAGGCCTGACATTTATAGAGGGAATTGCATTTTTGTAGTGATAAGAAGCTTCCAAACTAGTTGTTTAAAAGATATGCCCCAATATGGAAAGATCTACAATCTGTTTTGCTGAACAGCAGTGTTCCTATAGATTCCCCTGAGATGCTGTTATCTCTTGCCCCTTGACACCTATATATGTCAAGGAGTCAGGAAATAAATTTTACTAAGGCTCTTTATATCATATTAGTCTAATTGCCTTTACTTCACCCCTGAAATCCAGAGACTAAGCTAGCAAGTAGTTAATAATTGGAATTCCTAATACAAATAATAGCCTATTGTGTTTAAGATTTAAGCATTCAGGGTAGAAATATGTGTGTGTGTGTGTGGGGGGGGTTCTATCCTGAATGCAGATAGAAAGATGGCACTTTTATGGAAGTTTCCTAAAAAATATCTTTTCAATATTCCTAACATTAAGCAAGCCATAAATAAAGATGCAGAAATTGCCTAAAATACTTATCTTTACACTAAACCCACTGGATATTATTTGAGTGTTTTCAAGTAGGAGAA
The DNA here is from genome assembly GCA_032199065.1 of Smutsia gigantea. NCBI lineage: Eukaryota > Metazoa > Chordata > Mammalia > Pholidota > Manidae > Smutsia > Smutsia gigantea. The sequence goes on along the minus strand of JAVSCE010022710.1, from coordinate 22,769 downwards.
TGACATGGTCAGATTTCTGGTCATATTTGATATTTTCTTTAAATGTAGACTGCTAGAAAATTCCAGATGAAAAAGCATAATGTTAAATAACTAATCCAGCAAAATGTTAATACTAATAAAACAAAGAAGAAGAGGAGTCGGGGGGATGGGAGGAGAACAACACTAGATATGAGACCAGTTAGAATGTTCTTAGAATAACTCAAGAGGGAAGTCATGGTGAATTTTATTACAATGTAAAGGGAAATACGATAGATAAATCTGATAGATAATTTAGTGGTAGAATCTACAAAGCATAAATGTATAGGATGTATAGGTTTATAGAAAAGTTTCAAGAGTTCTGAGAATGGAATGAAAGATGGAGGTAGTGGCAGACACTGTCAGTGTTTTGACAGACACTGTCAGCTGACTTGTGTTCTTTCTCACTGCTCTGGCAGGCTGACTACCATAGGTTAGTGATTCACTCTGCCCAGTGGCTTCTCCCTGCATCCCCACCCCCAAACTGTGGAAAGCTAAAATACCTAAGTGCACCAAGCAGAAAGCACCAAAGAATGAACATCCTCATCCTGTAAGAAGAACTCTCAACCAAAGTCTCTTGGGAACTGATGCAAAAAAATCTCAGTACCCTCACCCTCTTGACCCTTGGGCCAGATAAAGCTGAAGCATTTATATTATATCTTTTTCTAGAATTTCCCCATAGAGTAAGCTCCAAGAGCCAACAGAAGTCATTGGCATAATAGAGCCCCCTTTACACCGACTTTCCTTGTCTCTATCATTTTCCCATTCTCAACTTATTGTTCCCTGCATGTCCCAAATAAACTACTTCTTCTCAAATCCTGGTCTCCAGGATATCTTTAGAGAACCTAAACTAAGACAATAGTAACATTTACCAGATGAGAGATAACAGTAAACAAATAAAAATAATTACACTTATTACATTAAATTATATGCTTAAATGAGTAAGAATCCACAGAAAAACAGAAAGTCTGAATGTTCAGTTGCCTAATTCAGAAAAAAATGATCAAACTTTGAAAGTATAGAAAATGCATGATTACGTTCATGATTTTTTTGAATAAGTAACTAGGGAAATATATACTTTCCACAAAATATTGCTTTATGGTCTCATTAATTACTAGATTTAGTAAATTCACCTAAAGGTAAACATAGCTGGTTCTGAAACTGCAATGGTATACTATTATTTCATATGATAGAAAAATAATGTTATTGGTATTTTATCAAATTTTTCAGTCTGCTAGAGTTCAAAATAATATAATCATTAAACATGCTCAGAAATATATATTCTTAAATCAATGCTTCCATTTCAAAATACATGGGATGTGTTTTATAGTGAATTTTAAATAATTCAATTTGAAGTGAAATTCTTTAAAATAGATAATTGTTTTGGTAATAAGCATGTAGGAAAAAAAAATCTCTTGTAAAATTTCCCAAACCAATCCTTAGTTTTGGAAAAATTCTTGGAAGTAAAGCACAGATGTTTTTAAAATTGATCCATGAAAAGGATGATAAAGCTGAAATATTTTTCACCTCAAAAATTTAGGTCATTTATGTACTATTTTGCATTTTCTTTTAAGTACACTGTACAGTGTATTTAATGTACGCTTTCTGAAATAGTGTGAAAGGAAAAATATTGTCCCAGTGTCACATTTTCTTCCCCAAAGAGCTCCAGTTAAGTTTATCTCGAAGTCATCCCCGGATATTTTGCTTTTTAGATTTCCAGTTATGTCTGACTCTAGCCTTTATTTTTTTCTTTTCCTAAGTTTAACTAGAGAAGCTTAATTTCTTAACTAGAATCACAACTCAGTTAATTCCTCAACACACTGAGCCAGATAGAGGTATTTACAGCTATATATTTTTAATGCACTTACCAGAAACAGACTTTCAGAAGAAAACTGGAAGGAGGTATTCCTTACTTTTCATGTTTGTGTGGATCCTGACCAGACGGAAGGCTGCCACAGTCAACCAAGGTGGCCCTTCCAGTCGTCTGTCTCTCTAGGGCTCTGGCACTTCAGTTAGCACAGGTCATACACCAGTCATGTACAAAGTTTCAGAAACAATCTTATCCACTTAGGCTTGTGACTTTGACCCAGGCATCTAACTTCCTTTTCAATTTTCTAAGAATAGTATTTTCTTTCTGCATTTGTAAACCTGAGGATCATTCATTTTAGTACAAAATGAGAAAGAAATAAGATCGAGATATTTTTTCTCCTCTCAATTTTTGTTTCTAATACCAGAAAAACATCCCTTTCATTGGATCTGTTGGCCTCAGAGACATTTTTAATCATGAAATCTGAATGTAACAAAATGTTAAAAAAATTATCCTTAAGACTGCCAAAAGTAGAAGTATTTGTAACTCCTAAGCCCCACTCAGAAATAAGCACCCTGCCCCAACCTCTCCCTATCCTCCAGGGCACTTATATGTAATACTCTATCGACCATTTCCTGAATGTGTTTATAATCATATCACTAAACAGTGTACTATAAATTTTGCTTGTTTTGAACTTGGCCCTCTTAGATTCACATATCTAAGATTATAAATATTCATGCATGCAGTGATAGATGATTTATTTTCTCTCCTAATGTTAATATATTAATATACCACTGTTTATTTTCCATTTTCCATTAATATTTGGGAAGTTTTTATTTTTTCTATCATTCATTATTTTACCATAAACTTTGTTGAAAATATCTGCTGGAGTACATGTCTACATAATAAACCACACAACATTAGATATCTGCAATAAAGTAAAGCCAAACCGAATTCTAAATATTTTGCCAATAGAGCTCTGACTTAGAAGTTTCCAATTAATTTTTTTCTAATCTGATGTGTGCAAAATATATTGGTTTTAGTTTGCATTTCCCTGATTAACTGTACCTGTAATAGATATCATTTTAAAACCCAGCTTAATATTTTTCATCAGCCACTTGACTTAATCTTGGTTACCATGTTCATCATCGTTGAACTTTTTTATCTGGTGAAAGCAAATTGCAAGTCATTGGCTGGGGTAATTCAGTCTGATTGTTTGTCCCCTGCCTTACACTTGCTACTGGTTTCAGTTAATAATGGCTTTTCTTTTTGTCTGTGGGTCAGGGAAACTTAAAGCATCATTTCCCTTTATCTTCCCTGCTGAATAGTTTCCTGCCATGCTTTACCCCTGTGTCTGTAATGTGGAAAACATCCATCCTGCCTAAATTCCCATTCAAGTGTAATACCTTTTTTATTTAACCCTGAGTGCATGACTGCTCCCTTTAATCCTACTCAATCTACCCTGAACGGAGAAATATCTAAAGGAGAATTTATGGTCCCAAGCTTCAAACACTAGATCTCGGTGTACTTGGAAATGGCTTAAAAATTGATGTTTACCAAAGTTTTAGATCAAAAATTGAGTATAGATAAAGCCAAGGTCATGACTAGTCAGTTCACAATTATTTCTGTAAAGGCTTACCTAGGGAAAGTAACCCTGCTGTGCTTTGTATCTTAAATGATGAATTAGCATGAGAAGCCAAATTAAAGTAGTATAGAACATGGGCCCATGATCTGGGCAAAAATGTACTCAGGAATGACCTCACTAATTAAGTCACTGAAGTGATATGGCAGGTCAGACAGGTTTAAAGAGTGTCTAAAACTCTGGGCTCAGGTGAGCATGTGCAGAACAGAGTGCCAGATTAGAGCAATAATTTATGTATTTTCAAAAAATAAGTCAAAACCACTTAAGTTTTCTGGAATGTTCTCAGCAATTATACTGACACTAGAATATTTCGCCTTTTATGGAAATTTGATAGGTGTTTAGTACTTACTTGTCTCCCAGCTCCATAATTTCCAATGCTGGCAAAGCAGATGTGGTAATATATTAATTTATATTACCTGTGGTTGGAAAGGTCATTTTATTCTCTGACCCCCTTGCCTGATATGTAAAGGCCCAACAGTCATTGGACCTTACCTTTGGTGAATACTGTGCATTTCTTGCAAATGAATTTACATTAATATCTATATAAAGAAATATACAAATCCCTAATTTATCTCAAAATTCTAATGGGATGACAGAATCAATATATCCCTAGTTTTCAAATAAAGATAATTTGTGGAAATAGGAAAGGGAAATTGGGTTCCTATTATATAATTACTTTCTAATTATTGCTTTATTTGTATTTCAACATCCCCACTCCAGAGAAAGTTTTTTAAATACCACATTGTATCAGTTTTCATTATTCTTCAGTATATTTTGTCCTCAGAGCATCTCTGACAGCTTCCTAAGATGTGTGTCCCTTGACTCATTGTGAAAACTTATCAAGTACATACTTGTCTGACCCATGAACTGTGAAAAATCATTTCTAACTTTTTTTTAAGCCAGGTTTGAGATATGGATCAAGCAGGAATAAGATACAGGCAAGCCCATAAATATAGCAGAACAAAGCGTGAGGAGCAGAACCAAACAGAGAAAATGATCAGATCAAAGCTGCCTAAACTCATTTGTTTTCCTATATCAAATGTAGTCACATTAAAGTGAGGGAAAATATGAATGTAGAGTACTAACAAGGCCAGCGTAAGAGTGATGTAATTAAAGTAAGTTAATTACCTAACAGAAATGAACGAACCATGCTTTGGATGTTGAAAAAATACTAGAAACTTGTAATTTTATTTATAAACCAACTGTTTCCCCATTCGCTAAAGGAAAATGAGGCATGGATTTAAATGAGATATAATGACTTCTAATGCTCTTGTGCTCACATGGCATGAGTCTATATATGAATTAATAAGCACAGAGCCACCTTGAAAAGTATAAAATGACTGCAAAAGATTTATATGGTTTTGGCTATTCTTTAAACTGTGCAATAAATGTAGCCAATATAACAATGCTTTGATGAGTTAACCATAGCTTTTCCTAAAATGTGAATCTAGTTAAGGCCTGTTGTGCATACAGGCCAGCATGCATACAAACACTCAAAGACCTCCATGCTTACAAGACACCTAGACTCTCCAGCATGTTGATCAATATCCTTGATGAGGTGACTCTGGGTACCTACCCAGCCTCATCACTTGCCACCCTGAAACTACTTTGGACTAACCTCCTAGATTTTGAGCTATTTACTATTGCCAGAAGACACTAGAACATGTCCGTGTATTTGCCAAACAACTGCAATCATATCATAGGTATAGGTAAGCATATTCTTTTCTGCTCAGCTCACATACTAATAACTTGTTGGTGCAACTTTCCTGACCATGCAGATAGCATTTACTCTTTACTCATGTGGGCCTTTACTTCTTTTTGTACATACTATTACATTAAGATTATGACATTTTAGCCTTGATTTGTTACTACTGGATCTGCTTCTTTTCACTAGGCTGAGCACTTGCAAATAGAGTGTATTTCAGAAGATATTCTATTCCCAATCCCCATGATAGCCTCTGATGCAAAAATGTTTGTGGACTGGACTGAATATATATCATCAAAGTAATATTCTCTTTCCTCTCATAAAACAACATTATGGCTGCTTTTCAATAGAATAAATAGAAAAGAAAGTCACTATGTAGATAAAATTTACTCACAAAGTATATAAGAATGCTGTTGGAATGAAATAAAAATTTAGAGTGACTAATACTCATAAGAAACTTCTGCTAAAAAATATATGTTATATTCACATATATTTTGACTTCAAGGTACTAAAATCTAGCAAGTTAGATAGCTGTATTTCTCTATAAACCCAAACAAAATAATCCATCATGTGTGATGTTCTTTGGAAGTTAACAATAATGAGAATATTATCAATTTGGAGGCTTCAGATTAAAATTATTGCTCTAGGTGAATTCAAAATGAGATTCAAGGACAAAACTGGTTTTGGTGCATACAATGTGTATCATGAGTGTTGGGACAGATTGGGAATGTAGTTTAGACTATCTCTTCTCAGATTTCAAATACCGAAATAGAATTTTGTACTCAATTTATTAGGTAGTATAAACTAATGACATTTTAGGGCTAGAAGAATTAGAGGATTAGGAATAAACATTTTAGAAAAATCAAAACAGGCTGTTATATACTGAGGATTGTTAAAAACATGAGAACAATGTCAGGAGGCAAAGCAAAGACAAACAATGACAACAACGGTGCACTCTGACTGGAAAAAAAGTAGTGAAAAATGCATTGAGAAAAGAGAAAGACATGAGAGTTAACCTGAAAGGATGTAGATTTAAACAACTTATCAACTAATTCATTTATAAAGAGCAAGGCAGGAACTAAAGATGAATCAAAAATTTGAGCCTGGGTAACTAGAAAATTATGGGCAAATAACAGAGAAGAAATTAATGAGAAAGTTGTTTGTGAAAGAAAATAATGTGACATACAAAGTAGTTGAATTTTTACAGCATGAAGTATACAGTAAAAATGGAAATAGTAGTTGCTTCTCTTTACATTATTTAATCTTTATTCAATCTAATACTAAAAAAAGTATTACTCATTTGAGGCTCAAAGATCTATGTAATACATTAAAAGTTATACCACCATTACATGGAAGTCAAAATTCAAATCCATGAAACTGTAAACTATTCCTAAAAGCTTTTTTTCCCCCATTCATGTCTTATCACTTAGTTTACTTACTTAATTAGGGGTACTTACAAAAGTGTTGGACATCTGCCATTTGTAATAGACCATTAATTATATCTTTAATTCTCCTGAAACTGTAAACTTGCTTTTATACTATATAATAAACAAGCCCATTATTATAACATTTTAATCAAAGGACCAATTGAAACAAAAAAGACAGTGTTTTCCAGTTTTCTTTTACAGACATAAATAAGAATATGACTTGTACTTAACTTGATGGATAGCATAGAGCCACTTTCATGAAAAATAAAATAAAAGCATTTAAACTAGAAAATTTTAGCCATCCCACTTACTACTTTATTTTGTCTATAGATCAACCTAACAGATTTTTTGTACTAAACTGATTTAGCTGATTATTATCCTGTAACTGAAAAGATAGCTCAAGTGATTTACTTTCACTGAAGTTTTAAGCCTACCTTGATGTTTCTTGATGTCAGTCAGGCAAAAATTATGATGGAATACTGCATACATTAGAGAAGGAAGTAATTGTTGTACTTATTTATTTATTTATTTTGGAAAAAAAAAATCACTGTGTCTAAGTGAAAGAGTTCCTAAAAGAATTTTCTTCCATGAAAAGAAGTTTTTCTAGGTGATCCATTTAATAAACCTGGATAATTCTTTCTGTCAAGACATTGCTTCTAAGATCTAATTGTTATATTACCTATGTGTGTAGGTGACTTGGTAAAAATATTCACAGTGTCACAGAGGCTTAATTGAACTATAATAAAATTGTAATTTCTTATCATAATTTTTCATTGTTTTCTCTTGATAGTCATATTAAACAAAAAAACCCACATCATTCATTTATAGCATATAAAGTTACATGACTTATAAAAATGTTTATAAATATATACTTGGTATTTTAGAAAACTTGAATAATTTTGCACTATTAAGTTGTAGATACAAAAATGGTATTCATTGTATCAAACATGTATTTCTGGCCTTTTGCCGTATGTTACTATGTTATTATGTACTATTATGCACAATGGGACTATTTTGACTGACATTAATCATTAGCAATTTCAAAATTTCACTTATGTCATGACCTGCTGAATTCTGCAACTTACAAACAACTCCTCCCATTCCTTTATTTAGCCATTCAACATCAAGCACATATTTATTTCTATCCTAAATTAAACACTATTCTAGGGGAGAGAGAAACAGCAGTAATACATCTGAGTTCACTTTGTATGTACTGTTAGTCAACTATTTTTTATCTTTCTCCATTTAAGGAACCTGTTTATCAACACTATATACTAAACCCACTGGTATTGGGTTTCACCTATACAATATCAATGCGGATCTGTTCCTAAAACTATTTTATTCCATTTTTGGAGATAGAGCAACACAGTGTTCATTATTATTGCTTAGCTGCATTTCTTAAAGTCTGACATGAAGAAACCTCTTTCTTTTTTTAACAAAATTTGCCTAAGTATTTGAACATTTAATCATCTATAAATATGTATTTGTTGAACAACTTTGCTGAAATTTACACTGACATTGCAGTGATTTTATACATCATTTGGGTAGAATGATATTTTAATATGGGCAAATTTTGTTTCTGCATTTATTCTCTTGTTTATTAGAGCTTATATTTTTGTAATTTTGGCTTTTGAGTAGGTTATTTCCTAGATACATTATAGTTCTTCTTGCTTTATGTCTTATTTCCTAAAATTGTTTTTAATTTGTAAATGCTGTTACAGAGATATTGTTAATTACAAATTGCTACTGTAATTAATCGCCTTCTTAAGATCTCATATTAATTCCAATACTGCCTTAAAGTTTTCCATCTTAGTTTTCTAACAGAAGCACTACAGTGTCCTAAATTGCTGCACTAAATTGATTCTCTGGAGTATTGAATCCAGTTTTAATGAAGACCATGAAAATGAATTAGTTGCTTATATGAACAAACCTAACTCAGCAAATGCTAGCTTCCTCTTTTGTCTTTAATTCCTTTAAAAATTGTCCCTGTATTATGTATTTAATATAGTTTCACTATGCCAGGGCTGGAAATTACCCCAGCTCAGTGTTACCTCCTCATCATATAACCTCTGCTCTGTCTAGCATTTATCCAATGGGCAGCTCTTTACCCTGATGCATAACTAATTGGCTTGTTAGCACTGAGAAAATGAACAGTCATTAATGAATCATGACTTACAACCTACGTTTTTCTTTGATTTTGGAAAAACACCAAATATTTTTGAATACTTACTATGTGCCACACATTTTGTTCATATATTAATGCCTTTTTCAATTTATCTTATAAAAAGCTGAAAACTTTTGCAGATTCCTGCTTAAAAAGCAAATAATCCAACTACTTCTTTAGCCCTTACTGAACCTTAAGTGGTAACCTGCTGCTTTCTTATCTTCAGACATTTCGTATCCAAGACAAATTAAATTTATTTATTCTCTCTTTCTAGCTTGCTTTACTCTAATTGAGATTTTTCTTTCCCTCAGGAACTCTTCTTTTGGTCTCAGTGGTCAGCAGTTCTCTTGTATCATAATATATATGTAATTATTTTCAAATTATTCAGCTTTTAGGAACACTAGGTTGTTGAGCTATGCATCAAGCATATCAAATGACTGAACTCAACAGGACAGAAATCTGAGTCCTTGAGTAGTCTTTAGAGCAAAATATAATCATTATATATTAAATTTTAAGATATGAGTGATTATTATTTATCTGTACTATTAAATCTAGTTGTTATTTCTCTGTACTATTAAATCTAGTTGAAACAATGAAAAAGTGAAGCAATTCATTAAATTGGAAAGGGAAAGTGTGCAAATATTCCTGAGGAAGCTTGTGCTTGCACCGTGCTCCTAAAATTTCTGATGGGAAATGGCCTAAAGCTGCAGGCATAGGAAAAAAGTAAAGGCACAATGGCAAGAAAAGACTAGCAAACCAACTAAATTAAAGACCAATATGAATTATTATAGGATTATGTGGGTAATTTATTCACAGCAAATCTATAGTCTTCAAATAATTGTCATATTGTGATGAAGTTGATAGTTTTCAAAGGACCATAAATAATAAACTTGAACAGTAAAACCAAAAAAAAATTAAGTAATTTTCATTTGGGTTTTCATTATCCCTTTCCTAGTAGCTTATCTACAATATTCATTTTTAATAAAGAGATCAGAACTTTTTAATGAAGAAATCAGTTCTTACTGAAGTATTGTATAGATACAGTGTGGATCAAATGAAAGTTCCTGTGGCCAGGATCCTCACCTGACCCTGGTCAGCTTGCTCACTGCACGTGTGTGGGCAGTACATTGCTACTGACTCTATGTAAAGAGCTCTGCCCAGCGCTCTGGGCGACATGGTGCACAGCTGCAAGGCTGCAGGAGACCAGAGGCTGGAGTGATAGCAGCACCAAGGACAGAGGCCCAGAGGACGGCTGCGGGTAGAGAGGCCCAGAGGCAGAGACCAGCTTGCTGCATGCAGACTCGCTCTGAGTTAATGGGATTCTAGTGATTGACCTGCCACTGTGGAAATAAAGTTGGGTATAATGCTTTCACCCCAAGAACATTCTACTATCACTTCTCTGGTCTCATTAAATCCATAGCGAACTTGCCAGGGCTGAACCCCATTGGCAAGGCATCCAGTCTGTACTGAAACTTTTTAGTCAGGTTCTTCACATTTGAAAATCTTATGAGCACAGAGAGGAATATTTGCTATTAATTACACATTCTATATTTCTTTATAAATCTTATAAACCTGTTAATTAATAGTTTTTTTATATATTTAACATTACTTAAACAATTCATGGATAAAATTGGTAAGACTAAAAATATTTTTAAAATAATAATTGTTGACTAAAAATAATTTAAAAACATCTGAAGCTTTCATCTGTAATTATAAGACATGGCTTATTTTTTAGAGTATTTCAAACATTTTAAATAGTCAATAAGGCTTAAAAAATGAAATATGACGGTACTCATTACAACACATTTATGCGATAATAACAAAGACTTAATTTCTTCATAATGTCCATATTTTAATATCTTCTCAGAATTCAGTACATTAACACATATTTATTGCTGCATTTTCCAAGTTACATTAACTTTATCAGACCTAAGTGAAAAAGATGACTACTTCATTCAAGTCGAGGTTTTAAGTTATGATTTGCTAAATAATTGATTCTTGAGGAAGATGCAAAACTTCCTAGTGAACCTGAAATACACTAGCCAGCAGACCCCCTTGCGATAGTCAATTCTACATTTATACCAATGGGTCTTTTCAAGCTCATAGATTTTATACAAGTATAATTCTCCTGAAAGTTTGGTCTTTTTCCTTGTCTCATTTTAGCTTTGCTTTTCAAATATTACCCGGTTAATTCGCCTGTCATTTTTTCTTTTTGATCTGGTAGTTAGTAGTACTGAAAAACTGTGCCTGTTTTCTTAAGTAGCTCATTCTTATTAATGACATCATTGTGAAGTTTTAGCTCCCAGATCATCATGTCTTGTGTCTATAGAGTCAGCTTTCCCATTTAGAAAATTCTGTGAATTTGTATCTTTGAAAGACACAGTTTGATCCCCCATTTTTATGTTTGTTTTTTTGTCATCTGGGTGATAATTTAGTCTTTAAAAATGTATCTATGAATGATTTGCTACCTCTGTCTTTAACCAGATGAACCCTAATTCTCCTCTTAAATACGGCAGGACTTAATGACTTTCTCGTGATAATAATTAGAATACAGCAGAAGTGACAGTACGTGCCTTTGAAAACTAGGTTATAAAGAGGCACCATGGCTTCCATCTTGACTATTGCAGTTCCTGCTCTCATTTGGAGAAATTCGCTTTGGGGAAAGCTGAAAACCAAAAGCAACTACGAAGCCCTGCAGTCTAACAACCATCAGGAACTGAGGCCTACAAACAACCAGGTGAGTTAGCTTAGAAGCAGATCTTCATCTAGAGTCAAACTTTGAGATGCCTGCAGCCTGAGCATGAACCGGAACTACCTGAGAAGCCACCCCTAGATTGCGCTTTTTTTTCCAATCACATTTTTTTTAATTAAGGTATCATTGATATACACTCTTATGAAGGTTTTGCAAGAAAAACAATGTGGTTATTACATTCACCCTTATTATCGAGTCCTCCCCACACACCCCATTGCAGTCACTGTCCATCAGTGTAGTAAGATGCAACAGAGTCCATATTTGTCTTCTCTGAGCTACACTGTCTTCTGCGTGACCCCCCACACACCATGTGCACCAATCATGATACCCCACAATCCCCTTCTCCCTCCCTCCCCACCAGTCCTCCCCCACCCCTCCCCTTTGGTAACCACTAATAGAAGCATTGAGGGAGTCTGCTGCTATTTTGGTCCTTCAGTTTTGCTTCATTGTTATCCTCCACAAATGAGGGTTCAGTCACATTTTGTTTTTCAGTGCCACATAAGGCTCTTCCACATAGACACCCACCTTGAGCACGTACAGAATGGTCTAATTTATCTTGCTTGTGAGATGCAGTTTGTCTTTGCGCAAGTTATTTCACTTTTCTGTGCCTGTCTCTTTACACATAACCTGAGGATGGAGGTGCTTATCTCTGTTTATGTGCATGTAAGGATCAAGTGGGGTAGGACATGTGAAGTGTTTGAGCAGTGACTTTCCAACAATGGTTCCTAGTACTGCTGCAACAAGAGGAAGAGGGCGCTGCATAATGCACATATGATCTCATTCAAAATCAACCTTTTTGCTAAATTTTCAAGTTTTGGCATAATGATGTGTGTACTATTTTATCTTCAGTTTCTAGTGGATCTGGAATTATACCCACTTCTTTGATTCCTAAAATTATTTATACCTTCTCTTATTTTTCTTTATCAAATTCAGTAGAGATAAATACATTTTAGTAGCTTTTTCTATAAACCAACTTTGGCTTTGTTAGCCCCCTCTATTATTTTGTTTTCTGTTTCATTAATTTCTGTTCTTCAATGTCTTCTTTCTGCTTTTTTTGGATTTATTCTGTTGTTCTTTCCACGTTCTTAAGTTGGATGCTTAGTGAAGTAATTTTTCAGTCTCTCTATTGTAAGCATTTATATCTGTAAATTTTGGGGTAAGCTACCTCTTCCATTGTTTCCATAAATTTGTAGTCTTCTATTGTTCAGTTTTAAGTAATTTTAATTTTTAGGTCAAGATTTCTTCCTTGAGCCAAGATTATTTAAGAGTATTTTATCAAATTTTGAATGTATTAAGATTTTTTATTTATCTTTTAATTATTGGCTTTTAATTGCAATTTGGTTAGAAAGTATAATCTATATGCTACCTATTCTTTGAAATGTGTTTGGAGTTGCTTTATGGCCTTGTTTGAGAAGAATGTTTACACTAATTATTAGATGCAACTTCAAAGTATGCCTCATAAATGAAACTTGTTGACTGTGATTAGATCTTGTATGTCTTTTAATTTTTGTTTCGACTGTTAACAGAGAGAGGTGTATTAATCTCCTAGTATGTTGATATATTTGTCAGCTTCCATCAATTTTCTGCCATGTTATTTTGAGACTTCTTTATTTAGGTACCTGCAAAATTATAATTGTCATGTCATTTTACTAATAGTTCTTTTGTACCACACATAAGTTTTTTTGTTGTGGTTTTGTTACAGAGGCTTTCATTTTTCTGCTTTCTACTTGTTTAGGAGTTCATATATACTAGTTTTTTAATAGCCATTCTTAAAATGTTAACTGTACACACTTAATTTAACATCTAAAGTTAATCTTTCATCTTTAGAACAGTTTAGATATGATCTACTCCTCCGGATTTACAGGTTGCTATTGTTCAGAATTTTAGTGCTGTTCCTGAACTTCTTAACTTGGACATGATTTTTATTTTTTAAAGACAGTGTTTACAAAATTTGCTTACTCACCACTTCTTTTTTGCATATCAACCTTCCTTTCAGGATTTTTTTTCCTGAGAAAATTCTTTAGTATACACAAAGTCTCCCAAAGTTTTCATGTGAAAACATTTTTATTTTGCCCGTGTCCCTAAGAATTGTGTAGGATACATTCTAAGGTTTCCTCTCAGCAGTTTAAAGATATTCCACTATCTCTGTATTCTATTGATATTGGGAATTGTATTGTCTGTCATTTATTTGTAGGTGATTTTTTTTTTAAACCGACTATTTACTAAAGGCCTTTTTTTAGGTATAATTGACATACAATAAAATGCACAGATCTTATGTGTTAAGTGAGCTCTGAAAGTAGTATATACCTGGGTACCTATCTCCTCAATCAGAGAAAGAGCTTTCTGATCACCTCAGATAGTTCTCTGGTACCCCTTTCCGGTTACCACCCCTTATCTCCCATCCACTCTGAGTTCTGTCACCAAATAGTAGGTTTTACTGTTCTTGGACTTCATATTAATAGAATCATGCAATAGGTATACATTTGTATTTGGGGTATTTTTGCTCTTTAATTTCTTTTGTTTTTGATATAAACCCATATTGTTGCTTGTATACCACAATTTGTACCTTTTAATTTCTGTGTAGCATCCCTTTGTATGAATATACAGCTGACCCATGAACAACACAGGTTTGAATTGCAAAGGTCCACTTATTTGTGGAAAATGTTTTGAAGATTTGTATGGCAGTCTGAAAAAAATTATTTTCTCTAGCTTTATTTTAAGAATACAGTATATATAACATATAGAATATATGTTAATAAATAGTTTATGATATTGGGAAGGCTTCCGGTCAGCAGTAGGCAATTAGTAAAGTGATTTTGCTTTCTTAATTTTACTTTACTTACATTATAGTGAATGTTCCTGTGAGCTGCGCTCTTAAATTCTGAAGACGTATTTAGTTTACTTTTTGCGAGTACTATGTGCAGGTTTTCCTGTTTTTAGGAAAAGAGCAACATAAAAGATAAAACTGTCATTATGAAACGTTTTTCCACAGGTTTTTAATTAATTTCCTTAATATTTTTCTTTAAAGGAAAACATTAATTTTTATATATGGTATGAGGTATGGATCCAAGTTAAAAAGAATTTTTTATATGAATATCCATTTGTTCCAGCATCATTTGTTGAAAAGATTATTTTTCTCCATTGAATTTTGCTATTGAACCTTTGTGGAAAATCAGCTGATTTTTTTATATGTATGATTCTGTTTCCAGATTCTATTCTATTACGTTTATTTCTCTGTATGCCAGTGCCACACTGTCTTAATTACTGAATCTTTGTGATTTGTTTTGATTCAGGAAGAATAAGTCTAATTTTATTCTTTTTCAAAGTTGTTTTGGCTATTTTAGGTACTATGCATTCTTGTATGAATTTTAGAATGTATGTCAATTCTTTAAAAAAAGCATACTGGGATTTTGATTGGGGTTGTGTTATATTTGTAGAGCAATTTGGGGAGAATGCTATCTTAATATTAATGAGTCTTTTGATCCATATACATGGTGTATCTCTCTGGTTACTTAGATCTTATTTATTTTCTCTCAGAAATGTTTTGTGGTTTTCATTGTATACATTTTACAAGATCTCTAAGTATTTTATATTTCTTGCTGCTATTGAAAGGGGATATTTAATTTTGATTTCTGATTAATTACTAATATGTAGATATATGATTGGGTTTTTTTAATTTGCTATCATTAATGTACTATTACATGAACAACATTATGGTTTCTAGACTCCCCCTATTATCAAGTCCCCACCACATACCCCATTATGGTCACTGTCCATCAGTGTAGTAAGATGCTATAGAATCACTACTTGTCTTCTCTGTGTTATACTGCCTTTCCCATGTCCCCGCCCACATTATATGTGCTAATCATAATCCACCTTTATTCCCCCTTCTCCCTCCCTTCCCATCCATGCTCCCCAATCCTTTTCCCTTTGGTAACTGTTAGTCCATTCTTGGGTTCTGTGAGTCTGCTGCTGTTTTGTTCCTTCAGTTTTTTTCTTTTGTTCTTATACTCCACAGATGAGTGAAATCATTTGATAGTTATCTTTCTCCCCCCTGGCTTATTTCACTGAGCATAATACCCTCTAGTTCCATCCGTGTTGTTGCAAATGGTAGGATTTGTTTTCTTCTTATGGCTGAATAATATTCCATTGTGTATATCTACCACTTCTTCTTTATCCATTCATCTACTGATGGACACTTAGGTTGTTTCCATTTCTTGGCTATTGTAAATAGTGCTGCGATACATATAGGGGTACATATGTCTCTTTCAAATTGGGCTCCTGCATTCTTAGGGTAAATTTATAGGAGTGGAATTCCTGGGGCAAATGGTATTTCTATTTTTAGTTTTTTGAAGAACCTCCATACTGCTTTCCACAATAGTTGAACTAGTTGACATTCCCACCAGCAGTGGAGGAGGGTTCCCCTTTCTCCACATCCTCACCAACATTTGTTGTTGTTTGTCTTTTGGATGTTGGCCTTCTTAACTGGTGTGAGGTGATATCTCATTGTGGTTTTAATTTGCATTTCTCTGATGATTAGCTATGTGGAGCATCATTTCATGTGCCTGTTGCCCATCTGAATTTCTTCTTTGGAGACGTGTCTGTTCAGCTCCTCTGCCCATTTTTTAATTGGCTTATTTGCCTTTTGTTTGTTGAGGTGCATGAGCTCTTTATATAATTTGGATGTCAACCCTTTATCGGATATGTCATTTATGAATATATTCTCCCATACTGTAGGATGCCTTTTTGTTCTGATGATGGTGTCCTTTGCTGTACAGAAGGTTTTTTAGTTTGATATAGTCCCACTTGATCATTTTTCCTTTTGTTTCCCTTGCCTGGGGAGATATATTCATGAAGAAGTTGCTCATGTTTATGTCCAAGAGATTTTTGCCTATGATTTTTTCTAAGGGTTTTACAGTTTCATGACTTACATTCAGGTCTTTGATCCATTTTGAGTTTACTTTTGTGTATGGAGTTAGACAATAATCCAGTTTCATTCCCTTACGTGTAGCTGTCCAGTTTTGCCAACACCAGCTGTTGAAGAGGCTGTCATTTCCCCATTGTATATCCATGGCTTCCTTATCATATATTAATTGACCATACATTGTTGGGTTTATATCTGGGCTCTCTATTCTGTTCCATTGGTCTATGGGTCTGTTCTTGTGCTAGTACCAAATTGTCTTCAGTACTGTGGCTTTTTAGTAGAGCTTGAAGTCAGAGAGTGTAATTCCCCCTGCTTTATTCTTCCTTCCCAGGATTGCTTTGGCTATTCAGGGTCTTTTGTGGTTCCATATGAATTTTAGAAATATTTGCTCTAGTTCATTGAAGAATGCTGTTGATGTTTTGATAGGGATTGCATTGAATCTGTAGATTGCTTTCAGCACGATGGCCATATTGACAATATTAATTCTTCCTATCCATGAGCATGGGCATGGGATGTGTTTCCATTTATTGGTATCTTCTTTCTCTCATGAGTGTCTTGTAGTTTTCAAAGTATAGGTCTTTCACTTCCTTCATTAGGTTTATTCCAAGGTATTTTATTCTTTTTGATGCAATTGTGAATGGAATTATTTTCCTGATTTCTCTTTCTGCTTGTTTATCATTAGTGCATAGAAATGCAACAGATTTCTGTATATTAATTTTGTATCCTTCAACTTTGCTGAATGCAGATATTAGATCTAATAGTTTTAGAGTGGATTCTTTAGGGTTTTTATGTACAATATCATGTCATCTGCAAACAGGGACAGTTTGACTTCTTCCTTGCCAATGTGGATGCCTTTTATTTCCTTGTGTTGTCTAATTGCTGTGGCTAGGACCTCCAGAACTATGTTGAATAAAAGTGAGGAGAGTGGGCATCCTTGTCTTGTTCCTGATCTTAAAGGAAAAGCTTTCAGCTTCTCACTATTAAGTATAATGTTGGCTGTGGTTTGTCATATATGGCCTTTATTATGTTGCGGTACTTGCCCTCTATACCATTTTGTTGAGATTTTGTATCATGAATGGATGTTGAATTTTGTCAAATGCTTTTTCAGCATCTATGGAGATGATCATGTGGTTTTTGTCCTTCTTTTTGTTGATGTAGTGGATGATGTTGATGGATTTTCGAATGTTGTACCATCCTTGCATCCCTGGAATAAATCCTACTTGATCATGATGGATGATCCATTTGATGTATTTTTGAATTTGGTTTGCTAATATTTTGTTGACTATTTTTGCATCTTTGTTTTTCAGTGATATTGGTCTGTAATTTTCTTTTTTTGTGGTTTCTTTGCCTGATTTTGGTATTAGAGTGATGCTGGCCTCATAGAATGACTTTGGAAGTTTTCCCTCTTCTACTTTTTGGTAATCTCTAAAGAGGATGGGTATCAGGTCTTCACTAAATGTTTGATAAAAATCAGCAGTGAAGCCATCTGGTCAAGGAGTATTGTTCTTAGTAGTTTTTTGATTACTGATTCAATTTCATTGCTAGTAATTGGTCTGTTCAGATTTTCTGTTTCTATCTGGGTCAGCCTTAGAAGGTTGTATTTTTCTAGAAAGTTGTCCATTTCTTCTAGGTTATCCCACTTATTTCTTCTTTTTTTTTTTGTCTCTTACTTTTGCCAGAATTCACCCTTCAAAGAAAAAATATAAATATTATATGTCATGTTGTATTTATGTAGTATGTGATATTACATAATTATTACATATTACATCCTTTTAGTACATATCATAAATTTTATACATTATAAGTTTTATATTGCCTTTTCCATGTATTTGTACTATGAGGTCCTCAGTACCTTTTGATAGATTTAACAACTTCTATAATTTAAATTATCATTTCGTTTAAATGATAAATGGTGAAAGTCTACCTTTTGATAGACTTAACACATTCTATAACCTGTCATCATTTTCTTTTTAATGCCCAGATTATCACATCTTGGCTAAGAGAAAGCTTTCACTTTGGACTTTCAGCAACAAAACGATTTGAGAATTACATTCCACTGACTTGAAATCACAAAATATTCCTGGCTACAGAATGTTTCAAAAAACAGCCTATCCTTTTTTGGGGATGGCTGGTATATGTGGAATGATACATATGCCTCAAAGTGTATCACTTTTTTTCTCTCAACTCACAATCCAGATACCCACCTATCTCTTTCCCTCTCTTCATTCCAGTCTGCATAATTTGGACTCCATAGAAAAACTTCTCTGGCTTTCCTATCTAAAAGGGACCTTGCCAACTCGAAATTTCTATTCTTTTATGGTGCTTACTTATACGTGAGATAATATTATACAAATTACTTATACCTTCTTGTATTTTGGATTATGACAATACACCTTTTGAAAAATTTTGATCTGTGGAAATCTATTACCTTTATTTTTTTACAAGATATGTCAATAAATTTAAACTATCAAGTGATGTTTCCTATTCTCTCTAAAACTGTCCAACAATGAAGTGAATGATTATTACATATTTGTGAATAGGTGCAATTTTAACTTTTATGATTTAAAAATCAAGAAAACTCCCTAAATCATTTCCTAACTCCTTTACCTAAACTGACAATAACAATAGCTAAGATCTATTGAAGACCAAAATGTGCTTTCTGCATCATCTCACTGAATTCTTGAGATTGCCCTATGAGCTGTAACCAGTCTTATCCTTATTTTAGGTGAATTAAGTCAGAGGGATATTTAGCAACTGGCCCAAGGTCACATAGTTAAGTCAGACCAGAATTTGAAGTTAAACAGTTTGAATTCTCACATCCATGATCTTGACCACAATGCTCTAATAGTAGACTATCACCAGACTTCTGGAAAAATCAATTTATGAATGTGACATAAAATTTGCAACATATTTTGATTGACACATATTTATAATTTATTTGTATAGAAATAAGGCATCTACAAAAATTTCAAGTAACAAGAAAGCTTTTGCAGTTCACCTTTGCAGAAAAAACTTCAAACTTGGACCATATTTAAAAATATCTTAATGCTTACAAGGGAAAATTAATATTTGTCTCAGTAGTAGACTAATGCTGGGGGAAGAAGTTCCTTTGACTGACTACTTTTATTAAATGTTTTGTATTAACAGATAAAAATAAAAATGGTCGGGGAATTTTTGTTTTCATTTTTATACATAGCTTCTTAAAAGTAAACTTATCTATTTGCCTTACTCATTTTTCACACTTTTATGAAAATCAGCAGCTGCAGAATATAAAGTATATGTGTGTGATATGTGTAATGTGTTTCAAATTTTAAGTATCAACATTGCAGCCAGAAAATACAAATTACCTTAATGGAAAGATCACAGATGTTTTGAGTATAGGCTTTTAAAAAGCATAATCTTGACTCACATTTGGGAATTGGATGTCTCTTGGCTGACACTTGTTTAGCTCCCTTTAAAGAGTACATTAAACTTGAAAACACAAGATATTTCATTTGTCCTCACACAATGTCATTCTAAATTTTAGACAGCTCATAAACTATGTTTTCCTTTCCACATTATTACTCTTAAGACACATTAAACTTTGAATTCTACAAAGTTGGATTAAAATATTAATGTAGATTTTTTTCTTTTTTAAATAACTTTGTTTACATTATCTTTCTTTTTACTTTTTCCTGAACTAAGAAGAGCATTCATCGTGAGTCTGAGAAGGAATATAGGACTTAATACACTTAAATTTTATCTTTGAAATGCAAAACATAAAGACAAAAAGTGAATACAGTGAATCATCTAGATGCCTTGAAGTCATCTAGTTGTTTTCATTTACATGGCTTTATTTAGTCATCCACTAGCAACTTTCAGAAGAGGGGCATGAAAGAGAAAGAGCAATTTCTTTCTTCCCATTCTCTCTCTCTTTTCCCTTCCTCCATTTTTTCTCTTCCTTACTTTTCTTCCTACTTTAGTTGGTAAAGAAATTGCTTCCCATGAATCTAAGAAACTGATAATATTCTTTTGATTATCTTAATCAAAAGGGACTGATTTAACAGAGCGAAATAATAGCTCTCTTGGTTGAGGTCTGATTCTTTTACATAGTTTGTTTTATTATAAATTGTTTTAAATATTATATTAGATTTTCAAAAGCTACAATTCTTCCATTTTGGAAGCCAAATCAAAGAATCCCAAATCAAGCTATCTTGCTAATGGGTTTCAGCCCCAAACAAGTTCACTATGGATCCAGTGAGACCAAAGAAATGACAGTAGAACATTTTCAGGTGAGAGGGTTATACACAACTTTATACCCATGGTGGCAGGTCAATCACTAGAATCCCTTCCACTCAGAGAGAGTCTGCATGTGGCAAGCCAGTTTCTGCCTCTGGGCCTCTCTACTCTGCAGCCATCTCAGTCTTTGGCCTCAGTGCTGCCACCACTCCAGCTTCTGCTCTGCTCTCCTGCAGACTTGCAGCCCTGCAGCAGCCATACCACTGTGTTGCCCAGAACACTGGGTGGAGCTCTTTATATAGAGTCAATAATAATGTATTGCCCACATGTGTGCAGTGAGCTAGCCCACTAGGGCCAGTTGGGAATCCTCGCCACAGGAACCTCTGCTTTATCCACAAAGGCATCTTAGTTACTGGCTATTTCGTAAATTGTCTTATTCATGCCAATCCTATTATGTTTTAATAAACTTAAACAAATTTTGCCTTAATCCCAAATACATGCTAGAAATGATTAATCAGGACTTTTTTGGTTTAGATTTATAGAAACCAAACTTAAGGCATAAAGAACTCATCATCTACAAACAGCAAGAGAAAATGCTTAAAAATATTTCCTTTTCAACTTATTGTCCATACCCCTTCTACTGATGTCAGCTCACCTGTTCTGTGATGAGTTAATTCAGTCAGACCCCACCTGGATGAGATGTTCTGTTTAGCTACTGGTGGTGTGAAAGACTCCATCCTTCTGGTGAATGTGACTGAGCTCTCCCCTCATGAATACCCATCTTCACATTGAGAATTCCATATAAAGTATGCATTTTACTCTCTGTATTATACAAGGATCCTATTATAATGTGCTTGGGGAGGGTCTTGCCCATGGGTTTCAGCCCCGGGCAAGTTCGCTATGGATTCAATGTGACCAAAGAAAATGACAGCAAAACATTCTTGGGTGAAAGCGTTGTACCCAGTTTTATTTCCACGATGGCAGGTCAATCACTAAAATCCTGTTCACTCAGAGCAAGTCTGCATGCAGTAGGCCAGTCTCTGCCTCTGGGCCCTGCTGCCCACACAGCCGTCCTCTGGGCCTCTCTACACAGTCATCCTGCACAGCTGTCCTCTGGGCCTCTGTCCTTGGCACTGCTACACTCCAGCCTCTGCTCTGCTTTCCTGCAGCCTTGCAACCATGCCACCATATCACCCAGAGCACTGGGAAGAGCCCTTTATATAGAGTCAATAGCAATGTATTGGCCACGAGAACTTTCATTTTATCCAGAGGGAGTTTCCTCTATTGAAATAAGCCAAGACTTATTAAAATGCAAAAAGTATATTAGCCAACATTTTACATAAAAAAGTGACTTGTTTTATGTATTGTATCCATATCTGTGACAACTTAGTCATAAGAAATAAATATTCGAACAAAGACAGTTATCTCTGGATTCTGGCCACATTCCGCTCATTTTTACTGTAAGCTCCTACTTTAGATTTGTTTCTTCCTGCCTGAATTATCATAAAAATGATTTTAGGTATTTTCCATACTGCCTATACTTCCTTACTACAATGACTACTGAACTTCCTGAAGCTCAACTCAAGTAATGGCAATGTTCTGCTCTTCTTTAAAAGGAGATAAAAGTCTATGGCCAAATAGTTGGTGCCTGAGATTTGTCTATTGCAGATATAACTAGCTCATCTATATGTATTAGGCCAAACTAAGTTGCCTAATAACCTCTCGTTATGCTCCATGACTGCTCCTTCCTTTGTTTATGTTTTCCTCCAAAGCATTCTTTCATCCTACATTTTCCCATCTCCCCACCGCCACATTTTCAAATCCTACGTATTCTCAAAATGAAACAACACACCACATCTAGCACTTTTCCCTCACTAACTACAATTACTCTCCTCATGATCTGATAACCTTTAATGTACAGCTCCCTAGAGGCCCTAATCACCTTCTGCTGTCTTTGAGTTATGTTCATGTTTTTCTTCCCCTAACAGACACATATTTGAGAGCCAGAATCATTTCTTCATTATGATTGAGTGACCCACAGAACACAGTGCAATGTGCTACCCAGAGTAGGAGCTTCACAATCTTTTTCTGAAAGGGGGTGTGGAATTAATAAAT
>JAVSCE010022709.1:0-22860 GCA_032199065.1 Smutsia gigantea | reverse complement strand
GGAGAGATACTCAGAAACCCCCATGTGGATTGTGGGGAGACCCCAGTTGCTGCTGCGGTGGGGGGTGATGATTCACCCAAGAGCCCCCTATCCATGGGGTTTCAATTTGGGAAGCCCCTAGTGGGTAATTGCTCAAGGGTAAGGCACCTCCTGCAAGGGTGGAGACACCAGAAGCTGTGGAATTAGCCCTCCATGAGATATGACTCTTAGGCCCTGAGTGGCCACATGGCAGCTGTAACTGTGGGATATATGTTTCTCAAGATATTGGAAAGTGTTATCGAGGGGAGAGAGAGACTTCGCAGGGTAGATACACAGTTCAGCATCACGTGGAGGAGCATGGTGATAACCTATGAGATACCCTTACGAAAGAGAGACAGTTAATGAGAAAGCAGGTTGCACTCCTGGAAGATATGTTAGCAGCAAGGGAGGAGGCAGCAGGAGGCTGTGGGGGAGGGGGAGGAAGGAGTGCTGCCTTCAGCTTAGAGATGGTAGAGGAGATTTGGGAGAGGATGAGGGGGTGGGGTTAAGGGCCTATCTGTTGCCCAAGGCCACCGCTCCTCCTCAGAGGGAGATGCCATCCCCTCCCCAGGTTATGGACCACTCAGTACTCCACCTGTATACCCAGGATGAGCTGGTGGACATGAGCAGCATACAGTTTCGGTAGACGCCATCAGAACCTTGGCCTACATGGCTTTTGCAATTTGCAATATGGGGGTGGAGAAATTGTTATGTTGGGTTCTGAAATGGGTTGACTGACTTCCCAGAGGACTTACCTTTCCCTCCAGGAGCACTTGCAAAGTTCCCATTACACACCAGGGAATCATGCACTTCAGGATTGGATGACAACAGCATCAGGGCAGTCTGGCCTAATCAGGGTGATTTATCATACTTACCACTAGCTGGAAAACATATTCTGTGCTCCAGCACGTGTTATGGGAGCTGGGCATGAAAAATATCTATAATATGGACCCCAAGGCCCCAATAATGAGTTGTTCATCATGGGAATGAGAAATCTGGTGCTCCATATAACTCCCCTATCTCACTTTAGGTCTCTAGTGACTATTTTTGCCCCCCATATATAGAGAAGCCCATAAGTGAGGCTACTTGTACTTTAGAAGTTCTGGGGGAGGTTGAAACAATAAGAGCATGGAAGGAACTATGGATGCATCTGAAAGGAGAGGTGCAAAGGGCCCCATGAAGATTATGAGGACCCATATGTGGGTTGACTTGATAAAGGCAGGGGTAGTGAAAGATAAACTTGGTGGGCAGCCCGATAGGATCTTGCTAGAACTGTGGCACCAATTAAGCCAGAGCAGTCATTCCAGCTGCTGAGGTCTAGGACACAGAAGCCTGATGCAAAGCCCCATGTCTGGCCTCTGTCCCTTCCATCTTGGTTATCAAAAAACATCTCAAAACAGGGTTAATTGGAGCTGAGAGACAATATGGAGGAAATAGAAATGAACAGATATCTCACAGGCAGTTCCTCCAGTGTTCTACTACCTACAAGACTCAGAATAACACACACAGCTCTCCCTCTGTGACTTTAGATGAAGTGTCAGTCCTCTTACCTTTCCAGACTCTAGGGAATCCATTCAGTAATTGCTCTCTTTATCTCTCTCTGTATCCTCACAATTTTCTTCTGAATATATAAGGCAAATACTAAAAGACAAGAAGGGATATAGAGACATTAATACAGTAATAGTAGAGGACTATAGTACTTCACTTACATCAAAGGATAGCTCACCCAGTAAAATCAATAAGGAAGTTTTGGCCTAAGTGACATGTTAGAATGGTTGGATTACTGATGTACACAGAACATTCCATCTGAACAGGAAAATAAATTCCTTTCAAATGCACATGGAACACTCTCCAGGAGTGATCAATGTCAGGCCACAAAACAAGTCTCAATGAATTTAGGAAGTCTAGGATAATATCAAACATCTTTTCTGACCACATGGAATAAAAATAGAAATCAACTACAAAAGTGAAAAAAAAACAATGCAAACACACAGAGACTAAACAACATTCTAATAAACAGCCAATGTGTAACCAAACAAAATAGATACCTTGACACAAATGCAAATGGAAGCACTATGTTTCAGAATATTTCAGATGCAGCACTTACAGATATTTACAAAGAAAACAAAAAGATCAAGAAAATCATAAATAACCATGTGTTTGGTAATAAACTTTCATATACAAAAAAGACATGACCCACAAAACAAATAATCAACCATCAGGATGTCATCACAATTAAAAAGTTCCTCTTGTGAGGACCACAGTCAAGAGAATGAAAAGACAAGTCACAGACTAGAAGAAAATATTGGCAACAACCACATCTAATAAAAGACTAATATTCCAAATATATTTTAAAAACTTTAAAATATCCAACAATACAATCTGATTTTAAAATGTTCCAAAGACCTTCACAGATGCCTCATGACAGAGATATCAAATAAGTATGTGAATATCCCACATCATGTGTTGTCACAAAAATACAAATTAAAGCACCAAGGAGATAACCACTGAGCCCTGAGAAATGTCAAAATCCCAGAAAATTGACATCAAATGCTGCCAAGGATGTTGAGCCACAGAACCTTTCATACATTTCTTGTGGGAAAACAAAATGATACTCACTTTGGAAGAAAGTGAGGCATTTTCTTGCAAAACTAAACATGGTCATACCATAAACCCCTGGGAGTCTGCTTGTCCCAGAGAAGGGGGAGGGTTCCCACAACCAACACTCAGGTGTTAGCAGACTGAGCTCCTACCTGCAAGGAGGTCTCCAAAGTTGTAGCTTTGCTCATGTCCATGGCCACAAGAGTGTCTCATTCTGACCAAAAGCTTTCACAGAGCAAAGTCTGCATGGGTGAGGTCTTCAGTGAAGGCTCCACTCCCCTGGAACCTGGTTTGCCTTCCCCCTTCCAGCAGGGGAGTTGATCCCAGCTGGGAGCACTGCTGAGGGACCTCCTGGCCCTGCCACCAGAATGCCTTGTTGGAGCACCTGGGAGTTGTATAAATCAGCAGGGCTCCAGCAGACAGTGTGGCCATCACACATCATCTGCACTGCAAAGGTGGGGGCCGCAGGTGGGCTTGATCAAAACAAACAAAGACCTTGATTAGAACGAAGCCCAGGCTGCCCAGGCAGAAGAGCTGATTCAAACCCCACCCCTGCTGAATGGGGGCTCCAGGCCCACGTGGTTATAAGGCACAACCAGGAGCACCTGCAGGGAACCAGGACCAGCCCTCTAGTTCCTCATGGGTAGGGATCTAATAGAAGCCCCACTGAGTGCTGAATAGGTAACACAGCCCACCTGGATAAGGATCCAAATCAGAGTAAAAGGCAAACTGCACAGCAAAGCAACAGTCCTCCTGCCAGTGGCACTTAAATAGAGAGCACAGCCCATGGATTACCACCTGCAGAGGAAACCTGGAGCTCTGTCCTGCCAGGGAATCCAGTGCCCAGTCTTACCCAATTTGGGTCCACAGACAATGAGCCATGCAGGCCCTGGGGCCAGTCTTGTTATCCCACAAGGGCAGAGAAACTCATTAATACAGCTGCATACTGCTGGAGAGAAATGGGTTGGAAAACAGGTAAATGCTCAGGAGCCTGTCACACCTGGCCCTGGGAATCTGCTCTGGGATGACAAGTCCACAATTCACTGGGCCTTTATGATTAATGAGACTGGACAGGAGGGAGAACAGGGGCACTATTGGGGACTGAGTCTCTGTCACTTACAGAGACAGGTGTTTTCTGTTGGTCCCACTAAAACCCAACACAGAAGCAGCAGTTTGAAAAATGGGCTAGCCTTGGGAAGTGTGCTGCAGGGGCAGGGGTCTGAGGGAACTCCCTCCTGAGGAGAAACAGTAGAAGTATGATGCTTCTCCGGGCCTCCTTCAGCCCAACTGGTCAGCACAAGCAGGAGCCAGCAACAAATGCTCCATCTCCCTCACTGGCAGCACAGACCCTAACAAGTAAAGGAAAAGGAACTAGGACAAGAAGAGCAAAGCCAAAAGGTGATAGAAGGAGGAACATAATAAAGATTACAGCAGAAATAAGTAACATAGAAAGTAGCAAAGAGGAAAAACATCAATGAAACCAAGAGCTGGTTTATTGTGATAAACAAAATAGACAAACACCTAGCCAAACTTAACAAGGAAAAAGAGAGAGACACAAATAAACAAAATCAGAAAGAAAAAGGAAGTTACAGTCAACAACACTGAAATACAACAAAGAATTATTAGAAAATTCTATGAAAAATTACATGCCAATAAATGGGACAAGCTAGAAGAGATGGACAAATTCCTAGAAATGTACAATCCTGCAAGACTGATACAGGAAGAAACAGAAAATTGGAACAGACAAACTACCATTAAAAAACTTGAACTGGTAATCAAAACAAAGAAAAAACAAAAGAGCAGCACCAGAAGGATTCAAAGGTGAATTCTGTGAGGCATTTAAAGAATTAATACCCATTCTTAAAGTATTCCAAAATATAGAAGAAGAGGGAATACTTCCAAACTCATTCTCTAAGGCCAACATCACTCTAACACTAAAAACAGACAAAGATAATACAAAAAATAGAAAGGTACAGGCCAATATCCTTAATGAATATAGATGTAAGAATCCTCAACAAAGTATTCAGCAAAGTGAATTAAAAAATATATACCAATAGGATCGGCCCAGAGGACGGCTCTGTGGGATGGCTGTGCAGGCAGAGAGGCCCATAGGATGGCTGTGCAGACAGAGGGGCCCAGAGGCAGAGACCGGCTTGCTGCATGCAGACTCGCTCTGAGTGAACAGGATTTTAGTGACTGACCTGCCACCGTGGAAATAAAGTTGGTTAAAACTGCAAGAGAGTTTTGCTGTCAATTTTTTTGGTCATATTGAATCCATAGCAAACTTGCCTGGTGCCGAAACCCATTGGCAAGACAATGATAAACCACAATAACAGAAGGAAGGATGGAAAGCATATGATCATATCAATAGATGCTGAAAAGAATTTGACAAAATTCAACATCCATTCATGATTAAAACTCTCAACCAAATGGGTATAGAGGGAACATTCCTCAACAAACTAAAGGACACATACAACAAACACACAGCTAACATCAGGCTTACTGGCAAAAGGGGAAAATTTTCCTCTAAGATCAGAAATAAGGTAAGGATGCCCACTCTCAACTTTTTTTCAGCAGAGTACTGGAAGTCCTAACCATGGCATAAGGCAACAGAAAGAAGTAAAAGGTATCCAAATTGGTAAAGAAGGAGTAAAACTGTTGTTTTTTGCAGATGACATGATAATAGGCCTAAAGATTCCACCAAAAACCTAGAACTAATAACTGGATTCACTAAGTTTCAGAATACAAAATCAGTATACAGCAACCTGTTGTATTCCTGTATACTAACAACAAACTACCAAAAAAGGAGAAATCAGGAAAACAATTCCATTTACAATTGCATCAAAAAGATTAAAATACCTAGGAATAAACCAAACCAAGGAAGTGAAACACCCATACTCTGAAAACTATGAGACTGTTGGAAGAACTGAAGAAGACAAAATCAATGAAAATCTATCCTGTTCTCATGGACAGGAAGAATTAATATTATCAAAATGGCCATCGTGCCCAAAGAAATTTACAGATTCAATGCAATCCCTATTGCAATAATAATGGCATTTTTCAATGTAATGGAGCAAATAATCCTAAATTAATATGGAACCACAAAACACCCTTAACAGCCACAACATATTTGAAAAATAACTACAAAGTTGGGGGTGTTATGCTCCCTGACTTTAAGCTACAGTACTCTAAACAGTATAGTAGTGGCATAAGAACCAATGCATAGTTCAGTGGAACAGAACACAGAGCCCAGAAAAATACCCAAACATACATATTCAATTAATATGACAAAGGATCCATTAATACACAATGGGAACAAGACATTCACTTCAATAAATGGTGTTGGGAAAACTGGATAACTGTATGCAAGTGAATGAAACTGTATTATTCCCAAACACCATATATAAAGGTAAACTTGAAATGGATTAAGTATCTAAATATAAAACATGAAACCACAAAACTCCTGGAAATAAACATAGAGAAAATCTCATGAACATAAGCATTATTAATTTTTTTATCTATGCATCTCCCTAGGTAAGTGAAACAATGGCAAAATAAGCAAATGGGTCCACATCAAACTGAAAAGCTACTGTACTGCAAAGGATACCATGAATGAAACAAAAAGGCAACCCACCGTGTGGGAAAATATTCCTAAATGATGTATTCAGTAAGGGGTTAACTTACAAAATGTATAAAGAACCTATATTCCTCAACACCAAAAACACAAATAAACTAATTACAAGAGGACACGAATGGACATTATTCCAAAGAAGACACAGATTGCCAACAGGCACATGAAAAGATGCTCCACATCACTAACCATCAGAGAAATGCAAATCAAAACCACAATGAGATATCACATCACATGAATCAGAATGGCCATTATCCAAAAGATAAGACATAACAAGTGTTGGTGAGGATGAGGGGAAGAGGGAACCCTCCTACACTCTTGGTGTAAATGTATAGTGGTGCAGGAAAACCAGTATGTGTATGTGATTCCTCAAAAAAATAAAAATAGAAATACTGTCTAACCCAGTAATTCCACTTCTAAAAATTTAACTGGAAAAAACAAAATCTCTGATTTGAAAGGACATATGCACCCTGTGTTTATTACTGCATTATTTACAAGAGCCAAGATATGGAAACAACCAAAGT
This sequence comes from Smutsia gigantea, assembly GCA_032199065.1. Lineage (NCBI taxonomy): Eukaryota > Metazoa > Chordata > Mammalia > Pholidota > Manidae > Smutsia > Smutsia gigantea. Next base: position 16,086 of record JAVSCE010022709.1, on the reverse strand, counting down.
TTCCATCAAGAGGTAAAATGATAAAGAAGGGGTGGTACTACACACTGGAATATTATGGAGTAATAAAGAATAAAGAAATCCTGCCATTTGTGAAAACATGGGTAGACCTAGAGGGTATTCTGCTGAATGGCATAAGTCAGGTAGGGAAAGTCAAATACCATGTGATTCCACAAGGAACCTTACACTAGGAAAGCAAAACAAAATGAACAAACAAGCAGAGGACTCATAGACACTAAGAAGGGACTGGTGAAGGTAACCATGTGGAGGTTTGGGGTGGGTGGGTGAAATAGCAAAAGGGGATAAGAGGCACAAAATCTCAATCATATTATAAATTAGTCATGGAGATGAAATTAAAACATAGAGGAGATAGCCAATATTTCTGTAACATGTTTCTACATTGACAGAGAGTAACTATAATAGGTGGGGTGAGAATTTCATAATTTATACAACTGTTGAACCTCTATTTTATATACTTGAAACCAATATAATATTTTATATCAAAAATACTTCAATAAAAATATGAATAAAATAAAAATGTGAAATAAACAACTAGAGTTGAAGAATATACGAAAGGAAGTGAAAAATACAATGGATGGATCCAAACAGATTAGCAGATTCAAAAAAATGGATGAGTGATTGAGAATACAGAATATTGGAAGTCACCTGGCCATAATAGCATAAGGAAATATAATTTTTAAAATGTGGATAGTGTGACTTCTAGTACAACATAAATTATACTAATATCCTCAATATGTGTCACAGAAGGGTACAAAAGAGACAAATGACAGAAAACTTCTTTGATGAAATAATGTGCAAAAACCCCTCTAACCTTGCATAGTAAAGAGGAAATACACAGATACCCAGAATGATGAATCTAAAGAAATCCACAGCAAGATAAATTATATTTAACATGTCAAATTAAAGATGCAGGGAAATTCCTAAATGCAGTAACAGAAAAACAAAAGGTTGCAAACAAGGAAAGACACAGATCAGTTTTCTGCAGAAACACTGGATGCCAGGAGGGAGTGGCAGGTTATATTTAATGTGCTGAAAGGAAAACTTAAAAAGCAGGGTATAGGGCAATGTGATCATTCAGAATTGATGGAGAAATATTCGAGTAAAATAAGTATCAGGTTCCTTCATGTCCCCTAAACCAGCCTTAAAGAAATGATAAAGTGTCTCCATTAAGGAGGAAAAGAATGCTCCTAATTACAAATAAGTTCATATATGAAAGAAAAAAATCACTGGTAAAGGCAAAAATATAGCAAACACAGTGAACCAATGACTTATAAAAGCTAGAAGAAAGTTAAAAGACAAAAATAGTAAAATCAACTAGCACAACATTAAGTAGTTAAGAGACACATAAAATAAAAAGATGTAAGATAGGAAACTAAAAAATAAACAAGGTGAGGGAATTAAAAATGATGCGACTCTAGAATGTTCAAACTTAAGTGACTCAGGTTCAAATAGACTAATATATAGAGGTCAGTATATGTATATGTGAAACTCATGATATCCATGAACTAAGACTCTCCAATAGATACCGAAAAAATAAAGTGAAAGGCAAACAAACATAATACTGTGGAAAGAAACAAAACCACAAGTGAACATAGAGAAAAAGAAAGAAACAGGAAGAACTATAAGAACAACCAGAAAACAATTAACAAGACAGCAAGAAGTCTATACCTATCAATAATTACTTTAAGTATAAATGTAATAAAATATGAAATCAAAAGACATTGGGTGGCCAAATAGATAAAAATGACGCATCTCTGTGTTGTCTAGAGGAAACTCACTTCAGATAACAAGACACACAAACATTATGAGTGATGTGAGAGAAAAGATACTCTAATGCTGGACAAGCAATATTCATATCTAACAAAACACTTTAAAATACTGTTATGGAATACAAAGATAAGAATTATATAATGAGTAAGGAATCCATCCAACCAGGATATGACAATTGCAAATCTTTACAAACATATAAAGATTAACAGTAACACAATTAAAGTAGATGATTTTAATACTAGAGTGGATAGATCATCAAAATAGAAAGTCAGCAAGGAAATATTTTGCCTAAAAGATACAGATCAGATGGACTTAAGCATATATGCAAAGCATCTCATGAAAACACATTATTTTTAAGAGCACATGCAGCATTCTCCAGAATATGTCACATGTTAAGGTACAAAAAAATACCTCAATATATTCAAGAGGATTTAAACCTTATCAAGCTTCTTTTCCTACTAACACAGTAGGAACTAGATGTCAATTACAAAAAGAAAACAAAAAACCTCACAAACACATGAAGATTAAACAGCATGATACCAAACAATCAATGAGTCAATAAAGAAATCAAAACAGAAAAATTAATAAAAAATACCTTTGAGGCAAATGCAAATAGAAAAGCAATGTTTTAAAATCTTTGGGATATGACAAAAGCCATACTACAAAGAAAGTTCATAGCAATTCAGGCCTACCTCTAAAAATAAGGAATATCCCAAATAATCAATTACTTTAAACATAAAGGAATTGGAATAAAAACAACCAATGCCCAAAGTTAGTAAAATGAAGGCTATAATAAAAATCAGAGTGGAAATGATCAGAAATGAAAGAGAAGATGTTACAACTGACCACAGAAAGGCAAAGGATCATAAGAGACTAATATGAACAATTACATTCCAACAAATTGGAAAACCTACAAGAAAGGGAAAATATATTAAATACATAAGATCTTCCAAGATGAATCATGAAGAAACAGAAAATCTGAATAGGCTGATTAAAATAATGAAATTAAATCTCTTATTTAAAAACTCCTAAAGAATGAAGACCAGCCCTGGAAACTTTACAAGTGAATTCTATCAAACATGTAAAGGAAAAACATGTATCCTTCCTTAATTACTCCTAAAACATTTAAAATGAAGGAATACTTCAAAACTCATTTTTCATGGTCTGCCTTACCTTTGTAATAACACCAAAGGCACCACAAAGAAATAAAATTACAAGGCATTATCCCTGATGAACATAGATGAGACAAGCCACAACAAAATATTAGTAAGCTAATATCAACAATACATTAAAGAGATCATATACCACTATCTAATAGGTATTCCAGGTATGCATGGATGATTCCAATCTGGACATCAATCAGCAAGATACACCACATTAACAAGATAAAGGATGAAAATCATATGACCATCTCAAAGATGCAGAAAAATCATTTGACAAAATTCAACATTAATTTCTGATAAAAACTCTCAATAAAGTGCATATTGAAGGAATATAATCAACAAATTAAAGCCCATATATGAAAAATCCACTGCTAACTTCAAAGTCAATGGTCAAAAAAAGCTGAAAGATTTTATTCTAAGGTCAGGAACAAAACAGTGTGTCCACACTTGCTATGCTGGAAGTCCTATCCCCAGAAATCAGACAAGTAAAAGAAATAGACATCTAAATTGGAAAGGAAGAAAAAAAACACTCATTACCTACAGATGACATTTTACTTTATATGGAAAACCTTAAAGACTCCACCAAAACTCTATTAGAGCTAATATGAATTAAGTGAAGTCACAGGATTCAAAATTGACATACAGAAATCAGTTGTATTACTAGACAGCAACAAGTGTTAGAAACAATAATTAATAAAATAAACTCATTTATACTTGAAGAAAAATAATAAAATTTTTGAAAAATATTAACCATGAAGAGAATGATCTGTATAATAAAAACTAAAAGATATCAAGGAAAGACACTGGAAAAGACAAATAATTGTAAAGATATTCTATGCCAGTGGTTTGGAAAAACTAAACTTTTAAATACTGTTAATATATCCATACTACTCAAAACATTTACAAATGAAATGCATCCCTATTAAAATTCCACTGGCTTATTTCACAGAAATTGACAAACAATCCTAATATTTTTATGGAACAAATGATCCCAGAGAGCCTGACCCCAGAGAGCCATAGAAATCTTGAAAAAGAGGCACAAAACTGGATGTATCATGTGCCCTGACTTCAAACTATATACGATAAAGCTATAGTAATCGAAACAGTGTGGTATTGTCATAAAGGAGAAACATAAGTCAATGAAGAGTGTAGAAAGCACAGATATAAACCCATATACATATATATGTAGTTGATTATTTATGGCAAAAAGCCAAGAATATACACATGGTATGTTCCATAAAGTATGTTGGCACTAGTGGAGAGCTACAAGCAAAATAATGAAAATGGATCATTTACACACTACACAAAAATGAACTCAAAATGATGTAAACACTTCAATGTAAGACCTAAAATCATTAAACTCCTAGAAAATACCTTATGCAGTGAGTTCCTTGACTTAGGTGGGTCTTGAAGACCATTTTTGGTATATAACACCAAAGAAAGGAAGAAAAATACTTAGTACACTAGCTTTTTTGTTGTTTTATTTCAACATTTAATGTATGACTAGTATACAATAAACTGTACATATTTTGCAGTATATCATTTAGTAAGTTTAGGCAAATGTATATGCCTTTGAAATCATTACTACAAGACAAAATAATAAACATAAACATCACCACCAATAGTTTCCTAGGGCCCTCCCAAATTCCTAACCTCTGATCTGCTTTTGCTGACTGGAGATTTGTTTGAATTCTCCAGTTACACACACATTTAGCAGGTAATTGTTTTGTGGGGCTTCATCACGGATCATAATTATTTTGAGTCTCATCCATTAGGCTGTTGGGTATCAGTAGTTTATTCATTTATTGTGCAGTAGTTTTCCAGTGTAGGATATGACACAATTCATTCATCCCTTCCGTATTGATGAATATATGCATTGTTCCTAATTTTAGCCTATTACAAGATGAACTGCTAAAAACCACTTCTCTTCAAGCCTTTCTGTTTTCTTGGATAAATACTTAGTTGTAGAATGGCTGTGTCATATTATTTTTCAGTTTTTTAAGTTTTTTTCTTATTGAGAGATGAGAATTATGTACATATTCTGCTGCATAGTTCAGATAACAGTCTCTTATTGGATAGGTTACCTGCAAATATTTTCTCAAAGTCTGTGATTTGTGTTGTGATAAGTTGGTATTTATATTTCCATCAAGGCAAAGGTTGTTTTGACTGCCTAAATTTGAGGTGTGTTTAAACAAAAAATAGCTTACACAAAATAATTTTTTAATTACACAACATGAAAAAATGTTTCAAATTTTTCATGCCCTTAAATTATTCGAAGGACTTATGATTCACCTAATGAAAATGTTATGAAGTATGAAGAGAGAAGAGGCTCGTAGAAGTTCTCTTGTAATTGTGGATGTCCAGGTCTCAGATTCTGTGAAACCAAATCATATCGTCAGGTGACTTCAAATCCCTCAGCTCTGAGAATATGACCCTACTCTTTACATGAGGCCTGACAGCCCTGGGGATTGCATGATAATTCTGGGCCTCTGGGAGCTGGGCGTGGAACAGCGGGAACAAAAGGACCCCTTGGGAAAGGCTGGAACTTGAACTTGATGTTAGCAAGTATTTCTCTGATGGGATCTTTGTCTTTCCTCAGCTCCTTGAGCTTTCTCTCAGGGGACAGAGGTGCCATCCAACTTTCTTGAACTCTTTTCTCATAGAATCTCCTTTTGATAGAAAAAAAAGGGCTTCTTTTCAGTTCTTTGTCCATAAATTCAACCTTCTACTTGTAGATATTACATATCCAAAATGTGCATATCTTATTCTACACCCTTTGGGAAGTCACTTTTGGATTTCTAATCAGTACATTCTTTCCTCAAAACAATTTCTCCGCAGTGGCATTTTATTTTCCTTCTGTGATTCATGCAGTATTTCAAGTATTTCCTACATATATGTATTTGTAACTATTACTTTTATTTTTCATCATTTTAAAGAAAATACATGACAAGGGATACCAAGTAAAAGAAGAATAAGCATATCTATTTCAGCAGGTGGAAATAACAGCTACATGAAATTCATCATCCCTGAAGAACACATATGTTAATTTTTCTAGATTTTTTAGTTTTTATAGCTAGTACTAAATCCTAATTTTAAAATATTAATATCTGTAACTGAAATATAATTAAAATAATATTCAAAGAACCCCCTAGGTAATATAAATGTTAATATGAAACCAAAGAAACATGAACAAAGAAGGCAGAAATTACCTTAAATATACTCTTTAATATATTCCATATGTTATGAATATTCAATTCAGGTTATATGTGTTTGTAAGTAAAGATGCAGAGACATTGTAAAGACCTAATATTTAACTTTTACTTATAAAAATTCTTGTTCTAGACACCTTTTTTATAATGGCTCATTGAAAAGGTTTTGCACTTTTAGGTGCTGGAAAAACTAATTTGGTAGAGCAGCTTGAGGGATTTTAACTCTCTTCTGGGAATTTCCTAGCTACTGTTGAATTGTTGTTAAGCTGGTCTTTTTCCAAACAGCCAGCGTCACAAAAGAAATGTTTTCCCTTCAAGTTGACCTGTGAGTTTATTCTGTGGTTTGATTCCCCAGGTCCCCAAACTGCAACCACCTCTCCTTGTCTCCCCTGTCCCCCCTCCTCCTCTCCTGGGTGTTCTTGAAAGGACTTGGGACACATCAACACCTCACAGATGTAACAGTTTGTCTTTTTCTTAGAGCACCTTGAAGAGGTTCTTATCTCAGGGAGAGGGTAACTGAGCTCCCCCAGTTCCTGCTGGGATACAGCCTGCTACTTCCTTCTATCGCATTAGGTGAGAACAAATCTTCCTGGATGAAGATAATCTGCAGAGATTGGACAGTTCAAGTCAGAGATGGAAATGCTGTAATAAGGAAGTAGTCCCTTTATAGCAAAGCTTTCCAGAGATTAATACATGAACAATATGTAAGTAATATTTATTTAACACTTTTGGGTTGGATAAAATACTCCTTGTCTCTACAGGAGAAAATATTATTTTTATAACATATTATCCAATTCAATGGCTGAGAATGATCCTTTCACCTGTAAATATATAACCATGATTCAAAATATACTTATTCTAAAATGAGCATGAATTTTATAGAAAATTTGTTATTTTGTCTCAGATACAGTTAAAAGGGAAAAATCCCAGAGTTAAAAAAAAAGAGAGTCATGAGACTAAGTGAAAACAGACACACATATGCGTGCATGTCAGCACACAATCAAACACACCCATGAGGCAGTATAATTAGAAATGTGGTATGGATGAAGTCACCTTGTCAAAATATAATCAACTCATGGAAATACAGTAAGTGGATTTTTTTTTGCTCAAATGGGTTCCCAAATATAAATAATCATACAGTAAAGTTAAAAATCAAAACACCTCTCTTCTATACTATGATGAATTGTAGTTTTTATTACATTTGCCTATGTGTTCTTACAAAAACATTTTCCAACTTCATTATTAAGAATGAATTCTGACAATCTTTTTAATTAATTTATGAAAGTTAGTGAACATTTTCAATTAATCTTACATGTTCAAAATATATTCTGATATGTATATTTTTATGTACATATAAATTAACCCTACAGATCATTCTGTAAGCCAGAAGGACAGTGATTCACAATTTCTCACCAATCATGCTTAAACAGTGATAAGAAAAAGCACTTATCAAGATTATAATACAGAAAAAAATTATTTCTCTCTGATTATCTCTTTGTCCAAGGCTTTCTCTAAAATAGATGTGGAGACAAATATCCTGCTATTCTAGTCTTCTGTTATGAAAGAATTTATCTCCGAAATATATCCAAATCTTAGGGCTTTCATATGTGTGTTTTACAGCACCATCTCCATTATCAGAATATTCATTATCCTTGTCAGGGAATGAGCAATTGTATTTTAGCACTTAAATAAATTGGATTGCAGAATTGCAATGTGGCAGCTAAATACAGTGCATTCATGTAGAGATGCTTCAGCATTTCAGTCCAGCACCGAGACAAGTAGTGTCCAGTGTCCACAGAAATGCAAATAGCATTTTCATGCCCCAGCACTGAGATGCTCTGGATCAAGGAGCATCAGCCCCAGCGGTCCAGACAAAAGGAGTGGCTGACCTGAGAGGGAGCCTGCCCACGGTCTTTGACAAATTCTCCATCACTAGACAGTCTTGGTCTGGACCCACCCCAGACACAGTAGTTTTCTAAGCCACAACAATAGTTGATGCTGACACATCAGACTAGGGGACTGAGTTATATTTGCTGATTCATATATATATGTGATCCAGGTTCAGGTGGAATTTGGAATCTATAAATATAGTCATGCATTATAAGAGATGTTTCCATCCCTAACTGCATGGACTCTGTTTCATGAATCCTTTGGTCTTTGAACTTTATTAAACCATTTAGATATCAGGAAGAATTTGCTGTATTACATCTTTGATAATTAAGGCACAGATACTTAAGAAAAGTCAGGAACTGTGCCTTTTGATAATAGGTAATGGTATTTAAAACCATGGACAGATGTAGAGGAAAGGTATTTTTTGTTGAGTCCTCAAATTTTGAGTTAGAAAATTTCCTATAAATTAAGAAAGACCTGAAATTATAAGTGGTGGAACATGTCAGATATACCCAGGCTGAAGTAAGCAAGTAGTCTGGGAGGAATATATTCTGAAAACATAAAACATAAATAGTATATAATCTAGAATTAAATGTTATTAAAAAACACAATTGGAAGAATTCTAACATGCCTCTTACTGAGACAATGTTCTCATGTTCCTCCCCTTCACTCACCAGTACTCAGGTGCACCAGCCGCACATATATTAACACACTTTCCTTCAGTGACAATGGCAGGAACTACTGAGATGAAGCTGTTAGCAACAATCTAATATCCTGCTTCTAACTTTCTATGATGTAACATAAATGTTGCATTAAAGTTAAACTAGCCTTTTATCATTTTCTAAACTATATCCAATGCCTGTGGCCTGTTAAGATCTCCGTATGCTGAGTGTGTCTCTTCAGAGGACTGGCAGGTGGAGAACTCGAAGGAGCCACTTACCTGACCATCTCTGCCATGGACTGGCTGTGCCCCTTGGCCCTGGGGTGGGAGGTGGGTGAGCTGTCAACCTCTCTGAGTCTTACTGTCCTCAGTTGTGAAATGACAGTAGTACTGGCACCTTACTCTCTTGTTCACTGTACAGATTTAAATTGTTAATAAATAACAACGTCAACGTCTTCAACAATTCATTAGTAATGAGGACCATCACATTGCCAAAATCATTTCATTAGTAAAGTGCTTCAGGGACTTCTAAACATGTATTAACTAATTTAGTGACTAGAACGGTCCTGGATCAAATTGACGACATAGGCACAGAGGGTTAAAATAACTTGACTAATGTCTATAACTGGTGAGGAACAACAATAAGGCACACACACAGAAATGTGGGGAGCCCTGCATTTAATCATTACATTTAACTTAGCCTGATGCACAGCAGATACTAAATAAATGTCTATCATCAATGTCTAATAATAAAGAAAATAAATAAAAAATGTCTAAAAATAAATTCTTATTTAACTATCTTATTTACTAGCTGCTTACAGACATTGATGATGAGTATATTCCAGATGCTATATAAATATATGCCTATTCCTCTTAATAAACTTCCATGGGACTCCACGTATAATCTCCTGCTAACTGCCATAAAACGTAGTCACCTATAATGTTAAGCAAATACCACAAGGTAACTCACCCACTAAATGGCAGACTGAGACTGAAAACAAGAATTTTTCTAATCTCTGCTATGTCCTTTCTCCTATACTACACAAGTATGAGTCCTCATTACAAACCTGTAAAAATACCACTTTTCCAAATAAGCTGGCTAAAGTTCCGAAATGCATTAAATTATTGTAATACCTTCTGCACAAAACAGGAATGTTCCAAAACATATCTGACAAATGTTGAAAGATGGGCATTTTTTTTTGGCTATGATTTTAAAATATGTACTATCATTTACTATTTTTCAAATATTCATATCACAGGGATCCTTTCTGAGTTTTAAAACTTCTGACTCCTCAATATTAAACTATTTTTAACTGTGGTAAAATACAGACAACATAAATTTTCCATCTTAACCATTGTTAAGGTACAGTCAAATGGTGGTAACGCGTCACATAGTTGGGCTACCATCTTTACACCCATCTCCAGAACTGTCTCTTTTTGCAAAACTGAAACTCTGAATCCATTAAACATGAACTCCAATTTCCTTCATCCCCTCAGCCCTTCCCATCGGTTTTGTCTCTGTCTATACGAATTTATTTTAAGGGATCCCATAAAAATGGAATGATACAGTAAAATCTCATATTGTAACTGGGTTATTTTAATGACCAAATTGTACTCAAGGATAACTCAAGTTTAAAGATAACAACACCAAGAAGCAACATTAAGTATCTACGCACATAATGAGAATGTTTCAATAAGTTTCCAGGAAGACTTTGTTGTTGCCTTTGCTTGAATTTTTCATGGAATTGTTTTTACCCTGTGAGGTAAAACTTCCTGTATTAGCTTGGAGGGAACTTCGGAGTATTTCTTCCCAATTGGGTGTTGGGAGGTTAGTGCACCCAGAATGGTGAAAATGACCCCACCAGAACCCACAAACATTAAATGGTCACCTCACCATCTGTCCCAGCCCCTTTTAACATTTGTGCGCCTAATACTATAATAGAAAACCAATGCATCAATTCAGCTTGGAATAACAAAAGTTAATTACACCGCTAGAATTACAACTGAACATGTTATTTTTTGAAACTACTCTCCTTGTTTCATTTTTCACATTTTTAACGTTAATTGGCAAATATATATATATATATATATATTTATTTTTAGTATTGAATATTTTACTTAATATAAAGATACAAAAATACATTATATAAATATACTCATATACATATTGTGAAATAATCAACACAGTTAAGATAATATATTGGCACTAGTAGATTCCATTTACCTTTATTTCTGTGATTTCAATTACAGAAAATAGTTCACTCATGGGGAGCATGATACTGGATGAGGTGACGAACCACACAGGAGACACTGAGTTTCTCCTTCTGGGGTTCTCTGAGGCCCCAAGGATGCAAACCCTGCAGGGTGTCCTGTTCCTCATGGCTTACCTGGCAGCCCTGCTGGGAAATGGACTCATCATCACGCTCATTACGTGGGATCCTCGGCTTCACACACCCATGTACTTCTTCCTGAAGAACCTGTCACTCATAGATCTCTGCTACATCTCTGACACTGTTCCTAAATTTGCTCTCAATTCCCTAATGAACAGGAACAGAATATCCTTCCGGGGATGTGTTTTCCAGGTGCTGTTCTTTGTGAGTTTTTGTTCTGCTGAATTGGTGATCCTCACAGTGATGTCCTATGACCGCTACGTGGCCATCTGCCGTCCACTGCACTATGAGACCATCATGAACAAGGGGGCCTGTGGGCGGATGGTGGTGGCTTCATACATCAGTGCAGGGTTCTCTGGAGCCATGCACACAGCAGCGACATTTTCCACTACTTTTACTTCCAACAAAATCCATCATTTCTTCTTTGATATCCCTCAGATTATTTTAATTTCAGACTCCAAAATGAACAAAAATGAAGCATCAGTGATGGCCTTTGCTGCAAGTATCTCACTGGTTTGTTTCATCTCTATTTTACATTCCTATGTGCACATCTTCTCTGCTGTCTCAAGGATCTCCTCCCTGGAGAGTAGGTCCAAAGCCCTCTCCACCTGCCTCCCTCACGTGGTCGTTGTGACTGTGTTTATTTCAACAGCTTCCTTGGTCTACCTGAAGCCAGCCTCTGAATTGAGGTCAGACCTAGGTATCACTCTGTCTTTGTTTTACACATTGGTGCCTCCATCACTGAATCCCATCATTTACAGCCTTAGAAACAAGGACATAAAATTGATTCTGGGGAAATTCCTTGGAATTGTAGGATTTAAGTCAAATTAAATATATTCAAGCAGTTTCAAAAGAAGTTTCTCTTTACTTCCAAGTTATATTGTTTTAAAATTTCACAATTTATGTGATGGGGATGTATCTCAAAATTAACATATTATTTCAGTCACTTGGGAGAAGGGATAGAACTGATGTTTCTTAACGTTCTTCATAAAAATGGAGAAAACACAGAGATATCAGTGGAATGTGATTATAATGGTATGTTGTTGTCAGTGGCTTCAAAGTCTATGTATCAGTATTAACAAAAAGATTACAAAGAAATCTAGACTTCCAAATTGAAATGCCACCATATGAGGATAGTAATAATATTTTTATTTGGCATGATGTTTTCAAAATTTTTTGCACCAGCAGTGTTCTTTATAAACACAATCCCATGAAATGGAACAATCTGGGCCTCCACAAACCAGAATGATTCTATAATTTAGAAGATAAAATTTCCATATATATTTCCTAGATTTGGGGTGAGCTTACTGCTGTATCATTTCCTGCCCAATGAAGCAGGACCATTGGTTCCCAGAATCTCAGTGTGCATAGAGGGGCCCATGTATGAACCCCTGGTTCTTGGTATGTAGACTGTAAGACTGAGAGATTCCATTTTATCTTTATCATATAAAATGAAGTTTTTCTCCCCTTTTCCAGTATCATGTGTAATTAGCAATGGCAGGGGTGGGAGGGTGGAAGGAAGGCTCCTTTCCCCTGTAATTTGGCTTCATTCCTCCTGACAACAGCCTGGTGCCCAAGGAGGCCCCTACACATGATGAGGAGGCTGCAGGACAGTGTGTGCTGTGCTCACTCACTGCTCCGCGTGCTGCTGACGCTGCACATCCTGATCTGCCTCACGTGCCACTTCTGCTGTGAGTCCCTGTGCTCTTCACGGGGCTTTGTTTTTGCGAAACCCTCCATTGCACTCAGCTGTGAATATGTAATTAAGTTCTGTGCAATGTCTGAGGTGACCTGACATGAAACTTAAGGGACATGTCCTCATGGTCAGAGGCCCTCTCCTCCTGTGGTGCTCATGGGAATGCGGCTGTGGTGTGGGGCCCTGGGCAGCATGCCCATGTGCCTCTCATCCTGGATATTCACTTAACCAGTGACACAGCCATTCCAGGAATTTCCAACAGGGCCCTGGTGCTATAATCTGTTTGTGCTCAGATTTTTCTCATCAAAGCAATAAAATATATAAAATAATTTTATTATGACAAACACTGGGTAGAAATAAACAAATGTTACTTTATGTTTGTGTATATAATGTTATGAAAAATATTTTTCTCCATATAAATGAAGGAAAACCTGCCAGTTGCCATAACACAGAAATACCTGGAAGTCATCTTGTTAAATGAAATTAGCCAGACACAAAAAGACAAATGTGTGATCTGGCTTTTGTGTCAAATCTAAAATAGTCAGACTCAGAGAAACAGATAATAAAATGGGGGTTGCCAGAGGCTGAGAAAAGAGGAATATGGGCAGGTTATGGTCAAAGTGGGTAAACATTCGGTTATGCAAATCAATAATTCTGGAGACCCATTGTAAAGAAAACTATATGTAGCTGAAAATATTGTACAGTTAAATTGTACTAAGAGGGTAGATATTCTTACCAAAAAATAAGAATACTGAAGGAGCATGAGGAAACTTTGAGAAATGATGGTGTGTCCATGGCCTCAATGATAGTGACGTTGTCATGGGGATACAGCTATCCCCAAACTCATTTAATTGTATACGTTGACTATGTACATAATTTATATGTCAATCACACATCAGTAAACTGATATTTTAAAATCTATGTATGAATGATTAGAACAAATAAAAGTCCATATATATAAACATGATTCCATTATAAACAAACACATCATTAGAAAATATTTTAAAACATTATTTACAACAGGACCAAGAATAAACACTTAGAAATAATCTAAGGAAAATGCACAAGGCATTATTCCAAAATTATAAAATTAAAGAACACCTACTTAAATGAAGGATACTGTTTTCATAGAAACAAAATTTGAACTCATTATTGTATCAACTACACTCCATCAAGAAGTTTTAATGTTCATCACAAAATTTACACTGAAATTGAAAATGCCAAGAATAAAGAAGTCTTAAAAATTCTAATGGGTAAACAATATGTAAAGAATTCTTGGAAAAAAAGTAAAACGTGTAGAATTTATACTGTCATACATCAATAAGTATTGTGCACAGAAGTAATTATTTTACTCAATCAGGAAAAGACAGATCAGCTGAACAAAACACAATTCAAAAACTGCCACACTGAAATACAGACAGTCAATACATGACAAATGTGGTGGTACAGAGACATGAGGAAGACTCTGTCTTCTTAGTAAATGATGCTGGTACTATCTGATACTAATGTGGAGGCAATTATTCTTGACCTATATCTCAGAACATGCTCAAAAAGACCATAGTGAAGGAATATTGAAATGTAGAGAGAAAAAATAAACCATTCTGAAGACAACAAAGGAATATATCTTCTTGACCTTGTGGTTAGGAAAGATTTCTTAAACTAAACAAAGAACCAGCAATTATAACTTAAGCAATAATGAGTGGAAGTACTTTAAATTTTATTAACGTTGTAAGATACTACAAAAAATATAGAGAAGCAAGTAGAGAAACCCTGTCAATCTAAAAAGTGCTGCATAAATAAACACAGGCTTATATATGACTACAACGACCTCAAAACTGAGAGAGTAAGAAGAAAGAAGGACATTACAGAATTATAAAGGGATCAGTCCAACAAAAGTATATAACAATTCTAAATATCTGTACACCCAAATAGGAGGACCTAAGTATATAAAAGGAGGGACAAAGTACAGATCAGAGCAGAAATAAATGAAAAGGAGACTAAGAAAAAAATAGAAAAATTAATGAAACTGAAAACTGGTTCTTTGAAAATATCTACAAAATTGATAAAACTTTTGCTACACTTATCAAGAAATAAGAAAGAGGACTCAAATAAATAAAATCAGAAATGAAAGAGAAAATCACAGAAATTCAAATGGTTATAAGAGTGTTCTATGAAATATCATATGCCAATAAATTGGACAACTACAAGAAATGGTTAAATTTCCAGAAACATACAGTCTTCTAGGACTGACCCAGGAAGAAATAGAATATCTGGACAGACTGAATGCTAGTAACACAAATGAATTGGTATTCCAAAAATTGCCCACAGAACGTTCAGGAGAAGACAGCATCACAGGTGAATTCTACCAACCATTTAACATAGAGTTAATACCTATCATCCTGAAACAAATTCCAAAATTAGAAGAGGAACACTTCCAAACACATTCCACAATGCCACCATTACAAAACCAGAAAAAAATACTACAAAAAGGAAATTACAGACCAATATCTCTGATGAACAAATATATAGAAATCATCAAGAAAATAATAGCTAAATGAATTTAAAATACATCAAAATTATCATTCATCATGACAAAATGAGGTTTATTTTCCACAAAGATCCATGAGAGATCAATATCCACATGTCAACCAATGATATAGTCCACATTAATCAAAGGTACGATAAAAACACATGATCATGTTGATAGAAACTGAAAAGGCATTTGAAAATATCGAAAATCTATCATGATAAAAATTCTCAAAACCAAGGACGTAGAAGGAACGTACAACATAATGAAGATCATATTTGACAAATCCACAGTTAATATCATATGAAATGTAAAAAGCTGTAAACTCTTCCTCTTATATAAGGAACAAGACAGGGATATCCACTCTGACTTTTGTTCACCATAGTACTGAATGTCCTAGCCACAGCAACAAGACAAGGAAAAGAAATAAAACGAAGAAATAAAACTGTCACTGTTGGTAGATGACATGATACTATGGATAGCCCTAAACACTCTACAAAAAATAATAGAACAAATAAATGAATTCAGTAATGTAACAGGATACAAAATCAATATATAGAAATCTCCTGTGCTTCCAAAAAGATGGCAGTGTGAGAAGCATGGTGGAAATCTCCTCCCAAAACCACATATATTGAAAATACAGTATATAAAACTATTCCTAAAACTGTGACCAGAAGTAACAATACACCAGCCAGTCTATATCTTGGAGATGTCAACATCTCACAGAAAAGGGTAAAGTAAAAAGCCATGACCGGCAGGACC
>JAVSCE010022708.1:0-110082 GCA_032199065.1 Smutsia gigantea | reverse complement strand
GAGTTAGCCAGGAAGGGATTAGGAAGGTAGGGAGAGAATGGGGAAGAAAGGCAGAAAAACATAAATATTCATATAGATACACATATACACACAAATATATTAAAAGACAAAATGAACAACTGGCATATAAGAATTCTTCTCTTATAAACAAGCATTGTAGGATTTTCTGGACAGAGTTCCTAGAGAATGGTCTGAATATTAAAGAAAACTGTATCTCCTCTAATAATTTGTAACACATTATATTCATACACAGTTTAACATTCATCAGCCCTGTGAGGTTAGAAGAGCAAGTATTTTTATTTCCATTTTACGAATGTAAAATACAGAGTCCAGAGAAATTAGGAACTTTATCAGAGGTGACCTACCTGCCATCAGATGGGGCTCAGATCAGAAACTAGCCTGATGTAGTCAGAAACTATCAGATGTGCACCACATCTACTTTGTGCATTTAGCTCTTTGCTCCATTTTTTTAATGCACATGATATAATTATGGATTTATGAAATACCAGAAAAGATACAATTGATTCTTACTTTTTGCCTTTGAGCTTACTGAATAGGGAGCAAAATTATACCCTTACTCAGACATTATTGCTTTGTTGATTTTCATGTTTCCCAAAATGAATAATTTCTGTTGTTCTACCACAGTCATTAAAAGAAATAGAAGATCTGATCTGCGGAAACATTGTGAGTGTCGCAGGGAAGCCTCCTAGAGGACATGCCAGCTATTGATATTCTCTCCTCAAGCCAGAAACTGTCTCAGGAGATCCATGAGAAACAGAATCCCAGCAAAGACTGGAAAACAAATTGACGGAATCAAGAGACGGCTGCATACCTGTAAATAGCTTTTCACACTGTTGCCATTTCAGTTTGGATTATACTTAGTTTAGCAAATTAATGGAAAAAAATCTAGCTTTATTTCAGTGTGTTTAACTTTCCAGTTGAAGACCAAAGGGTAGGTTTCCACACTCAAAATGGCTCCTTTTGGTTGCTTTGTTAAAAATTACAAAGCTCTCCCTGAAAAAAAAAGGCCCATTCATTACATTGCAATGTTAAGAGCAAACTCAAAGGAGAATGTGTGACTTTCTTGTATAGAAGTTTTAATATTTTCATAAAAATCCTCTCTTCAGCTCTGCAAGCATTTGCCTTTCATTTTGTTTTATTGAATTAGGCTGCAAAGCACCCGAGCATGAAGCTCTTTGTCATCTCTAACCAGGCTTACATTGATTCCAAGTATCCATATTCCTCACTTTAGTATATTAATCTATACATCTATTCCACCGAAAAGCGAACTCTCTAATTTGTTCTGTAAAAACGCAAGCCACTTCCACAGTCCATTTGCATACAGGTATGCTTAAAAGTAGATTTGTTTCCTCAGACTCAGAGCTGGCTTCTTTAGTGGCATTAACCAAAGGAAAGATGAAATCATATTATGATTTTTATGGTGGATTATACTATAACCATGACAAAAGCAGGCCAGTATCTCAGCTTTTATTTCTTTAAATATAAGCAAATTTTAATATAAAGAACTCTAGACCAGTATAAGCAAAACTTCTGCATACACATCACCTCAAAAATGCAAATCACACTATTAAATCACTACCTGCTACTCATTTGGGTCAGACTGCCTGCAGCCCAAGCAGAGGATTTGCTGGGGTGGTTAAAGGCTTTACATGAGTGCCCCCAAAAAACTTAATTTTCCTCCAAAATATTATTCTTCCAAATATTAATGAGAGACATGTACAAAATAGGCAATAAAATAATTGAGAATTTCAGGGTCAGAAGGCCCCTTAACTATTGTTTATACTACATTATCAGTTTAACCTTTCTTCAGTGTTCTTGCATTTGAAGCATGATAATATGTACTGAAGGCCCTCTCCTGAGTCATAGAAAGTTTTTAGGTCTCTTTTTAAGGTTCTCGTTCATTTACTCTGATTCAGAGACATCTTCTTTACTAGGAAGACTAGATTCGTGGTTCGTCCATTCCACAGATATTTACTGAATGCCTCCAGTATTCCGGGTGCTGGGGATACAATGATGAGCAAGTGAGATGAGATCCCTGTTTTTGTGGGAGATGGACAGTAAACACATGCATACATTCGAAAACTTCAAAAGCAGTGAAGGCTATGAAGAAAAGCCAGTATGCCAATGTGAAGACACTGGTTGATGGAACGATATCAAATGGAGATAGTCAGCAAAGACCTAAACTGAGATGTGAATGACAACAGCCAATCCAGAGGAGCTGGGGAAAGAGTACCCTAGGCAAGGCAACAGCAAGTGCAGAGGCTTGAGCTGGAAATGAGACCTGACGCTGGTTCACTCTAGCTGGACATGAAGGCATCCATCCTCCATTCACTGAGCCTCTCTTCAGTAGAGCCCAGGAATACAGAGGTGAATACTACCATTTCTATCCTCAAAGAGTCCAGTTTAGTAGAAAAGACAGGCAAACAGTTCAATTCTAATGCAGTAGTGCTGATGGCAGCAAACACATGGGGTAGGAGAGGAGAGATCAGGTAGGGCTGTGAAACTAGTCAAAAAATAGGTGCCAGCCCATGTGCGCTTCCATCCTGGGTCAACCCACTAATTAGCATGAACCGTGGCAGGTAAACGCTGTTCATGTATTCAAGCACTCAGTCAGGTACATGTGGAATGAGTATAATAATCTAGGACTATGCCAGTGTAGGGAATCTACACTAGTTCAGGTACTTTCAGTTGGTAGGAACAGAAAGTCAAAAAAATCTCAAAGTGACTTAAACAAAAGAGGAGATTTCTTGATTTGCATAACTAAAGTCTAGGAGTTTGGCTTCAAGTACAAACTAGTCCAAGTGCTCAAAACACAAAGCTAAATCTCTATCTCTGTCTCCCCCATCTCTTTCAATCCTCTCCAGCCCCAGATCCCAACTCTATTTTTTGTTTATTGCCTTCAGTTTATGGAAGGAAGCTCCATGTGGCTTCCACCCTCTCAGTGTCAACTCCAGCAGAAAAAAGTTTCTCCCTTCTCAGCAGTTCCAACAAATGTCCTCAAATTGATTAAACAACTTTAGTCACACTCCTGTTCCTAGAATAATCACTCTGACTAGGGGAACTATTGTTCTGACTGACCAGGCCTGGGTCATCTCCTGCCCTGGAAGGTCAGGAATCCAGTCATCTACCTGAACCAAGTGGACTGAGATGGAGGGAGGGATCAGAATACAGGTTCTGATACCAGAAAACAATGAATGAAAGCTGGGCAGAGAAAACCCACAAGTATCTACTACAGGATCCGAGGCTAAATGGACATTGTCCCCGGGTCAAAGAACTCACGGCTTTGTGGGAGATGCAAATTACTACCCAAACATCAGAAACCAATGTGATACATGCCCTATAAGCTTTCGACATTTAAGCCTCAATGGTGTCTTCACACTTGCCAATGTTGAATGTATGCACTGTCTTTCTTTTGTGTCTCCTTCCCTGCTGGACACATTCTTCAAACTCTTCTCAGCCTGTACATTGGGATTCCACCTCCCCATGGCCTCTTCTCTAACACTTCCTTCATCCTTCCCACCATGGGGAAATGCCTTTGCACTAGTACTACTCCCCCATCCCAATTTTCCCTCACCCTTTCTCTAGGTCCTTTTAATCAAACCTTAAAGAATATATTGATTAAAATCAATAATTTTGCTCTTTGTTGAATTTTTCAAAAAGACAAGCTTAAATAAAAATCCTGTCATCCTGCCCCATGGTCAAAACTGAAAAAACAGCTTTTAATTTTTTCCCCTTTACCCTCACCACACTTCCCCACCATATCTAGCTACCATTTTTCAACCTCAGAAGTAAGTACAAAACTGTGAGCCTCCAATTACAGATAGCCTTGCTTACATCTTGCACATAATTAAAATTTTCCTGCCCTTTGCATTTGTATTCCATCTCTCAGTTTGATTTCTTTAATTGGTCCCATGTCTTAAAGGGGCTCTGTTCAACATTTGGTGCTTGATAGACCCCACGGGTCTTTGTTGCTGACAATGATGCTGCTATCTCTATACCCGGTTTATAGTCAGAGTCATATGTGTCCCTAATTGCCTTTATTTTTAATGGAAATTTGATGAGGAAAGGTCTCAGATTTTCTAAAATATTCATCATAAAATAACTCCCTGTCCCAGAATTATGCTTTAACATTGGCTGGCTGGAGTATTACTTTTGTCCATCCCCATATTTGTTGAATATAAAAATCAATAACGCCACCACTCTGCACATTTATCTAATGTAATAATCAATACCAATACCTTTCCTGATATTTACTTAATATAATAATCAATAACAATACTTGTTTGTTTATTTGATGCTATTGATCAAGGAAGAAGACCATATCTATGGGCTTTATCCACCCTAGGTCCATTCAGACTGGGCCGCCTACTGCTAACATCTCCTTTCTTTTTCCTACTTACCCACTCTGTAGACCTGAGCAGAGAGAGCATCTTTCCTCTGTGCTGTGGAACGTGAAAGTCAGTAAATCATCATTTGTTGTGAGGCAGCCAGCACTGACTGATCCTCTCTACGTACACTGTGAAGGAAACAAAGAAATATAATGTGATTTACCCCATATTTGTGAGAGCTGCTCCAACAGATAAGTTCCAAGATTCTGGTGGCCTAATAAGTAGATAAGTTAGTTGCTTACCATCTGACCAT
Source organism: Smutsia gigantea (assembly GCA_032199065.1). NCBI lineage: Eukaryota > Metazoa > Chordata > Mammalia > Pholidota > Manidae > Smutsia > Smutsia gigantea. The sequence continues at coordinate 105,420 of JAVSCE010022708.1, read as the reverse complement.
ATAATGGGGCCATTTCTGGTTGGTGAAATACTTCCATTTAATACTTCAGAGACCTAAGCTTCTTCCATATTACAGATCTACCCTCTCCTAGAATCTCACGATCTTCTGCATTCAGCCAACATAAGGGATAAAAAGCATGGAAGAACATGTGTGTAGGATGTTTTAATAAGTCATACCCAGAAGCAATATTCATCATTTCTGTCTATATTTCTTTGGCTAGGACTCAGTGCACATCTAACTGCAAGGCAAGGCAAGCTGAAAATATGTTCTAGCTGTATGCACAGGAAGAAGAAGGGATTTGGTAGTTAGCCAGTCTCTGCCACCATCTCATCATTGAGCTGCTTATAATTCAAAGAGGAAGACAAGAAGAAACAAATGAAGTGTTACATGCATGATGAAAAGAGAAAATCATTAGAGATTGGATTAGTTGGTTAAGGCTTTCTAAGGAAAGACTCTCAAAATATATTCATATACATATAGAACTTCGAGATAAACTAGAAGATCCATCCCAATTAAAACAATATAGTATAAGCAAAAGCAAAGGTAGAGAGAGGCCTGCATTGGGCAGAGGAATATGAGTGGTCCTTTCTGACAATTGCATAGTCTATGCCAAGAAGCGGAGAACAACATATCTGGCTAAGGAGACTAGGATAAAACTACCTTGACTAGGACCATCGATTCTGCCACCTTGAATACACATTTGCACTGCGCGAGGATTCCTTTGACCCAGCCAAAAAGCCCAGTGTACTTTACCACTGTTTTCTAAGTAATCTCTAAATCTCAGCTGACATTTCCAGTGTGAGTTGAAAATGTTGACATTACCTAGAGGGTGTCCCTCACTAATTTTAAGTTTCTCAAAGAACAAAGAAAAAACAAATAGCAGAGAGACCATGATTAAACTAAGTAACTGTCTCACTTGTGAATTAAACTACAAGCCTCTGTAATACAACAAAACTAAGAAGACACTGAGAATCAGATGTTCCTGACTGAGGACACATAGGAGGAGATAATTAAACAACTTGACCATGGCTATGGAGCTACAGCAAAATAAAAGTGGAAATTAAAAGCCAGTAGTTCTTTCTTTGGTTCAACCCCTAAATACCCACAGAATTAGGGGAACCGTAGCTCTAATCAAATCTTCTCTACATATTAGGAAGTTCCTAAATGTTCATTCACATTTTGTCCACAGAATTCACATGCTAATGTGAATGTCCATATTAATTCACAGATGTCCTTATAAATATGTGTTTCTGAAACTTTGGGGAAAGCAGTCTCTGGTTGCCACAGGAACACAATTCTGCCCCCATCTATTCTGATACTTGCTCCAATATTCCAAAGTGCTCCAACACTCACCTTGTTAAACTGAGAACCACATCTTCAACTCCAACATGTTTTATACTCTATCATGTAGTACACAAATCAGAACTATCCTGTCTCCTTGAAGAAATTTTAAGGGAGTGGTTAGTTTTTTCTGGGGGATTTTGAGTCATTTTGAAAATTCAAAGGAAGCTGTGGCTCCTGTCTCCACAGAAAAATTCATATTAACATAGAAGGGATTTCAATTACATGTGAAGGAGGCATTACTAAGAAAATCTTATAATTTAAAATCCCTGTTTTTCAGCTACAATTTCCTATAGGAACACCATAGACTCCCATGGGCAGCACAACGCAGTGGTAGAGACTATCTATTTCCTACAACAATTCAAATTTCCCAATTTTAAAGACAAGAAAAAGGATACATAGAGATGCTAAGCAATTTGCCATCACCCATCTTTAAGAAATGACAGAGCGGGCCTGGAAGCCAATTACTCTACCTCCAGTGACCCTGTACATATACATAAGCACAGGGAGATACTATCCCTACCACCAGTCCCTAGTTAATAATACATCCCTTTCACTGAAAAAAAAAAGAAAAGAAACTCTCCTATCCATGTTCCTGATACACCCTGAAAGGAGTGAGTATTATACATCACTAGTACTTAGTTGCCTGCCTGTGCACTTTTACAGGTTAGCAATGGAGTTTACCTTCACACATCCTTAGGAAGAACTCCTTACGTCAAAAACTTAGGCAGATGTGGGACCAAATGTTTTACCTCGCCCCTAAACTCAAACCAGCCTACTGGGTTTCTTCTCTTGCTAATTATTAAACCATAAATATGGAGGTGCCATACTTCCTTATTTTAATCTCCCTGACTTTCAAGCCACACATCAAGACAAAGTCCTCCTGGACCTAGTATTATTTTACCCTCTCCAGATGGTCAAAGGAAGAGTAGAATTCTCTTAATTTGTTACAGCTCTAGAGTCCCCAGGGTTTGCAGTTAGACATACCACTGATCAGGGGAAGACTATAATCAAAGCTCTTTCAGTCCAAGTTAATAAAAATCTTCCTCAGTTTTCAATTTAAATGTCCTCTTTTTGTTTTTATGAGGCTAAAGCTCAGGATCATGTCATACTAAATTGGGAAACTTAAATGTTTTGATTGATTTGCTTATTTTCTACAATCTTAAGCAATCTAATACCCCACACTTGACTCGGTCAACTGTGCTGTAATTCACAATAAACTTAAACATTATTTAACACTTCAAAATTTTAATTCAGATGCATATATTTTAAAAGGTATGTTTGTCAAGAGTTTCCTCCTATCAGCTCTCCAGAGGCTGATGGGTATCTTTATATTATTCCAGACTACATATCTAGCTGTAACTACAAAGGGAAGTTTAAGCTGATTTTCACCCCACCATTATTTCTGTCACCACTTCTCAATCTACTCCAAATAAACACATATGTAAAAATGCCATTTTTACTATTGAGTACAATATAAAGACCATATCAAATTTCCATCACCCACCCCTAAGCTATCCCAAATAAACATGCAAAACTAATACAAAACATTTTGTTTGCCATGTTAATTGCAAATGCAACTTTAATACAGTTTTCTTAACAGGCACTACTACCTTCCACACTGAAGCTCCAATTGATGCCAAACATTCTCAATAGCAACTCTATGGCTTAATTCCAAATTTTTCTGACCTATAGGAATTGGTTGTGAGACCTGAATTTAGACATTACTCAAGTAGAATGAAAATTCATAGCCAAGAAACTCACACATAAACTAGTCCACTACTACTCTTGGGTGAAAGTATCCCAAAGTGCAAACAAGACCCTCCAGGAAACAAATCCAAGTGAAGATGAGCTCATAATCCAAAATTGTAAAACACATGGAAATCTATAACCCTGAGAGAGAAAGCAAACACAATAAATAAGGGGATTTACAGCTGAGAAGAATTAAGGTACTAGAGCAATCTAAAGTGAAATCTTTGAAATAAATATGTTAATAACATTCTACAAAGTAAAGGAAGGAAAAGCATTAACAAGACAATACCAAGATGCTATGAAAAAAGAACAGGCAGACTTGAGAAAGAAAAAAAAACTTCTTCTAGAAATAAAAACCACAGTCTTTGAAATAATCAACTAATGGTTTAAACAATAAGCTGGATATAACTTAAAAAGAATCCAGTGAGCTGGAAGGTAAACAACTAAGGCAATCACCCAGATTGTGAAAAAAAGTGGTTAAGAAACACAAAGGACAGAATGAGAAGTTTTAGTATACATATAATAATGGTTCAGGAAGAGGGAAAAGGTAATTGGAAAAGCAGTATTCAAAGAGATAATGTGAAGATGTTTTCAGAAATGAATAAAGGCATGAATCATCAGATTTTAAATACACAGTGAGTTCCTAACATGATATTTTAAATTACGTATCAGTGAAACTTCAGAGAAACAAAAATAGAGACAATTTTTAAAGCTACCTGGGAGAAATGACTATTTACCTGCAAATAAACAACAATCAGACTGACAGGAGGCTTGTTGTCAGCAGAAACAGATTCCAGAAAACAAAGGGAAAATACAAAGTTCTGAGTAAAACAACTGCCAACCTAAAATTCTCTACCTAGTGAAACTGGCATTCAAAAGCATGAGAGTAAAATACATTTTTAGACTACAAAGAATAAAGGAGTTTGCTATTCATAGACCCTCCTCCTACTGAAAGAACCACTAAAAATTAAACTTGAGCAAAAGCAAATCACAGATGGTTTGAAAAAAAGTAATGGTGAAGAAAGAATTTGGCTTTCATTTGCAAATCTAAATAAATATAGACTTTGTAAAAATAATTATAATCATAGTAACTGATATTGAGGGGTCATCTAAAAGTACAGTGGAGCTAAAATATGAGAACATAATATGAAAGATGGGGTGAGTTCAGAGGAAAATTAAAGCATTCTAAGATTCTTGCTTCTTTCAAGAAAATGAGAGAGGGAAAATAAATGAAGTAGCATTAAGAAGAAAAGGCAATGCCACTGTTTTATTTGGATTATGAGTGGGCGAAAGGTAGTTAAGATTTCTTTTTCCTAAAGCTTCTCACAATAAGGCTATGTTCTTCTCAAATGAGATTAATATAAATTTCTTTAAATGTATTTTTCAGGGATGCCCATTCTCTCCACTGTTATTCAACATAGTACTGGAGGTCCTAGCCACGGCAATCAGACAAAACAAAGACATAAAAGGCATCCAGATTGGTAAAGAAGAAGTCAAATTGTCACTATTTGCAGATGACATGAAATTGTACATAAAAAACCCTAAAGACTCCACTCCAAAACTACTAGAACTAATATCTGAATTCAGCAAAGTTGCAGGATACTAAATTAACACACCGAAATCTGTTGCTTTCCTATACACTAATGATGAACTAACAGAAAGAGAAATCAGAAAAACAATTCCATTCACAATTGCATCAAAAAGAATAAAATACCTAGGAATAAACCTAACGAAGGAAGTGAAAGACCTGTAATCTGAAAACTACAAGACACTCCTAAGAGAAATTAAAGAAGACACTAACAAATGGAAATGCATCCCATGCTCTTGACTAGGAAGAATAAATATTGTCAAAATGGGTATACTACCTAATGCAATCTACAGATTCAATGCAATCCCTATCAAAATACCAACAGCATTCTTCAATGAACTGGAACAAATAATTCTAAAATTCATATGGAACCACCAAAGACCCCGAATAGCCAAAGCAATCTTGAGAAGGAGGAATAAAACAGGGGGAATTATGCTCCCTGACTTCAAGCTCTACTACAAAGCCACAGTAATCAAGATAATTTGGTATTGGCACAAAAACAGACCCACAGACCAGTGGAATAGAATAGAAAATCCAAACATCAACCCAAACATATACAGTCAATTAATATTTGATAAAGGAGCCTTGGATATACAATGGGGAGATGACAGCCTCTTCAGTAGCTGGTGTTGGAAAAACTGGACAGCTACATGTAAGACAATGAAACTGGACTGCTCTCTAACCCCATACACAAAGGTAAACTCAAGATGGATCAAAAACCTGAATGTAAGTCATGAAACCATAAAACTCTTAGAAAAAAATATAGGCAAAAATCTCTTGGACATAAACATGAGCAACTTCTTCATGAACATATCTCCCGGGCAAGGGAAACAAAAGCAAAAATGAACAAGTGGGACTATATCAAGCTGAAAAGCTTCTGTACAGCAAAGGACACCATCAGTAGAACAAAAAGACATCCTACAGTATGGGAGAATATATTCATAAAAAACGTATCTGATAAAGGGTTGACATCCAAAAATATATAAAGAACTCATGCACCTTAACAAACAGAAAGCAAATAATCCAATTAAGAAATGGGCAGAGGACATGAATAGACACTTCTCCAAAGAAGAAATTCAGATGGCCAACAGGCACATGAAAGGATGCTCCACATCACTGATCATCAGAGAAATGCAGATTAAAACCACAATGAGATATCACCTCACACCAGTGAGGATGGCCAACACCAAAACACAAACAACAACAAATGTTGGCGAGGATGTGGAGAAAAGGGAACCCTCCTACACTGCTGGTGGGAATGCAAATTAGTTCAACCATTGTGAAAAGCAGTATGGAGGTTCCTCAAAAAACTCAAAATAGAAATACCATTTGACCCAGGAATTCCACTCCTAGGAATTTACCCTAAGACTACAGTAGCCCAGTTTGAAAAAGACAGATGCACCCCTATGTTTATTGCAGCACTATTTACAATAGCCAAGAAATGGAAGCAACCTAAGTGTCCATCAGTAGATGAATGGATAAAGAAGAGGTGGTACATATACACAATGGAATATTATACAGCCATAAGAAGAGAACAAATCCTACCATTTACAACAACATGGATGGAGCTAGAGGGTATTATGCTCAGTGAAATAAGCCAAGCCAAAAAAGACAAGTACCAAATGATTTCACTCATATGTGGAGTATAAGAACTAAGAAAAAAACTGAAGCAACAAAACAGCAGCAGACTCACAGAACCCAAGAACGGACTAATAGTTACCAAAGGGAAAGGGACGGGGAGGATGGGTGGGAAGGGAGGGACAAGGGGGAAAAGGGGGCATTACGATTATCAGATGTAATGTTAGGGGGCACGGGAGGGCTGCACAACTCAGAGAAGACAAGTAGTGACTCTATAGCATCTCATTATGCTGATGGACAGTGACTGTAATGGGGCTGGGGGGGACCTGAAGAAGGGGGTAGTTTAATCACCATAATATTGCACATGTAATTGTAGATTAATGATACCAAAATAAACTATTACAAAATGTATTTTTCAAATGTTTTCCACCCACTAGAAGATATTAGTTAGCATTTTTCTAGACATTGAAAGAAAATGGCTTTGGTTCAGAATTGAAGAAAGGTAACCTGTGCCCTCTTCATCTGCTTGTGAGCCAGTTCACACAGAATTAATTGTGCTATTTAGTTTCCAAAATCAATATTTGTTTCTATGAGTGACACCAAACTCTGGAATCGCCCATGAAAGTAGAAAATTATCTCAGTAATTCCATTACTTTATAAATTAAAAATAAAAATACATATTTGCCCTAAGAATTTAAGTTCTAAAAGCCCTCAAGAATAGTATCTCTTATACTTACCTCAAAATTTTTCTCAAGTAACCCTTTCACATTTCCTAGAGGGGAAAAAATAGCTAAATAATAAGTGTTAATTATAATTTATGAATTAAATAACCATCAGGATCAGTGTTGCCCTTTCACCAAGGAACTGACTTGGCAAATCACCTGCAGAGTCTACTCTCAACTGAGAAAAAAAAAACGAGAATAAGTAAGATGACATTCTGGGGATTTATTGCACTAACTAGCTAGCCACTGCTGCCTCAAAGAATCCTTTCACTTGAACACAAGTTGCTAAAATAATTTTGTTTTTTTATTTGTTTTTTTGAGAGACTAAATTGCAACCCACAAAGACAGTTATTAAGGTCTGAATAGAAAATGTTTAGATTAAATATCATGCTTACATTCAAGAACTGTTAAAATTGGTCCATTAAACAGTAGCATTGCAGTGGGGTCTATATTTTTATTTGCTTCATTACTTAAAACTAAATAGTAGTTAGCTATGTTACAACAGTTAGAGTCTACAGTTCACATTGGTGATGTTGAAATTTCACTTTGCATCAACTCACTGGGAATTTCTTCTATTTGTTTAAAATTGATTAAGTGATAGATTCTCTGCTCTTAGAGCAAGGTTTTTTCAAAAGGAAATTTGGAAAGAATCCAATGAAGAAGGTGTTTGTATTAGTCAAAATATAATGGGTTATAAGCAGTAACAGTTCCAAAATCTCAATAAAAACAAGGGTTTACTTTTTCCTTGTGCTACATATCCATTGCTGGTTGGCCACATGGATCTGCCCTACATCAACTTCCCCTAGCACCTGGCGTGACAGAAAAGCCTCTATCTGGGACAACACAGATCTCCACAGCAGGGAGAAAAAAAAGATATTGCAAACCATGAGATGGTTCTATAAGCTTCTGTGGGAGGTGTCACACATCACCTCCACTCTTATTTTATTGGCCAAACCAAATCACATGATCAAATCGACCTCAAAAAGGAAAAAAATGCATAATCTTCCCACAGGAAGAGACACCACAAGAAAAGGTGCCAGAATATATGACACACAGTCACACAATACACCACAGTGACTTTGCCAGTACTTTTCATAAAAGCGAGGAAAGAATAATTTCAGTATACTATTTGTTTTCCAATGCAAAAATGGTCCTGTTTCTTCAATGAAGAGAGAAAGTGATTCTCATCTAAGAAAAAAAAAATTCCAGGTAAATTAAACTTGGCAACTTGAACCACTGGATAATATGATGAAGAATGAACAATGTTATTCTCACCTGAAAAACAAATTTTGGTTCAAGATTACAAAAAATAAATTGTACTCTTTCTACTCAACAAGGAATGACAGGAAATAGAATGTCCACTGTAACACAGATTTTTAAGGACATTATCATTATGAAAAGAAATTTTCTAGGGAAGTCTTCTAAGGGCATTTCAGTGAAAGCAGCTAACATTTAAATTTCATTTTGCATAAGGGATGGAGAATATGCTTAAGAGGAAGAAACTAAAAAAGTGAAGCTTAAACTAATTTTGACAATTTAACACTGCCAACATCAATTGTCTCTTCAGGCACCTTTATGATTTGTACCTCAAAGAACTTGAGAGGTTTTAGAAAGCTCAGAGTATTCATTTTAAGTCTTAAAAATGTTTTAGTGTCATAGACAATGTTAAGAAATCTCAAAATTATAGAACACATTGTCAGTATTTGAGACTGATATTTTTGTTTTTATTTGAAGAAATAATTTTATCACATTAGTTACTTGATGTGGTTATTAGAGCAAGGTCAAAAATAAGAAGCCACGTAAAGCCATATCCCTGGTTTAAGTGTCAATTATGCCATAAGTACCTTTGTAAATGTGTTTGCCACTGAGACCCTGTCTCTTCTATGACTGTATGCCAAACCCAAAATTAAATTGACATGAGCCCAAGAGGGCTCCCTAATAGTCAGATTCAGAAGACTATATAAAAACTTTCAGCACCATAATCAGAATAAAAACCAGGAATTAAAATAAATTCGAGTGTGTAGCTCACCCACAAGCCCATTCATTCAATAAACATTGTTTGAATCCTGTTAATAAGCAGTTCTGCTCATTCTCCTACAAAATTTAACATCTGCCACATCAGCTTTTCCAGAGTACATCCTGTAAATTGGTAGTTCTGAAGGACTTAATTGATGGTTATGTGACAAATAGATCCCGTGATCAAGTGAGTTTGAGAAACATTGAGTTAAACAAACTAAGTTTACTTATGAAAAATTCTCAAAGCTATTTTAAAGACCAATGTACACCAAGAATCCCCAAGAGAGAACTGTAGCATGCAGTGTTTCCCAAACATATCTGACCAGTGAGTCTTCTGTGTTTTGAGGGCATCAAGTGGGGCTCTTGTCTCACAGATACACTTCAAAGACGTTCTGAATTAGACTCTTTCAGGTAATGCTCACATTAGATTATTATTGTAAGTATTATCTAGAATTAATGCTTTAGTCATGACATCTCTTCAAAATTATTGTATCACTCCATTTAGACAAAAAAAATGACTAATTAGACAGTAATGACCATTACACAGCTGATTCAACCATGACACTGCAAATTTCTTTTTTCTCCATTATCTTAAAACCAAATTTAAAGAACTCTTTGACAATGTGATCAATCGCTACATTATCAGGAATTTATGAACAGAGGGAAAAGGGAGAAGCACAAATTAATCAGTGAATGTTTTCATTACCCACACCATATTTCACCATCCTATCATAGGGACCCAGCCAATGAGAACCCAGTCCCAGAAATCCCTTCAATGACACTGAAACAATATACATAAATGACAAGAAGCAGGGGTTTTCCCAGTAAACTAATCTGGCTGGAACAGAGATTGCTCACATTTTGTGAGAAGGTGCCAATCTTGATTTCCCTTCAAGGATCAAAGGAGTCAACAGTTGAGATAGTGATTGTGAAGAACATGAGATCCTTCTTAGCTCATTTGGAGAGAAGGAACTGACATCAGCTGACCTTTCTTCTTTACCATGGAGGTATATTATAAAAGGCAAACTGATGCCACATATCGGTAGTTGATGTCGTTACAGAATTATCAAGGCCTGTTGGTCACCAAACCCAAATACTTTCATAATGAGGCCTGTCCTGAGCACCCCACTGATAGGGCAACCTACCCCCCATCCTGTCCCTGGAACTTCTACTCACTTTATCCTACATTTTTCTATAACTCTTGTCATAATCTAATACATTATATAATTAGTATATTTATGATACCTTATGATTATTTTCTCTTTCTCCCACTCATTTAAGCTACACAATGGCTACACAAATACCCGTCAAATGAATGAAATTTATTAATGAAAAATTAAAGAAAAATAAATGCTCAGAACTTTGGTCCCAGGGAAGTTTCCTTTATAGAATTTCCAAAGATGCCCATTCCCACAGTGCCTATCTCTGCCTCCACATTCCCCCAGAACAGGACAGAAGGATCGGAGGTACAGCTGAGATTTCCCAATCCTGCCCTGCCAGGCCCTTGTCAGGGCTAAGGCCATTGTCTGCTACTACTCTCAATTTCTTGTTACTTACCCTCTTTATCAAAAAGGGTTAGAAAATGAGAGGGGCAGAGGTCCCTCTTCTGGAAGTATTCTCTAATCACCTACGAAGCAGCAGAACATAATGCAGTGGCCTCCCAACTGGACTCCTGGCACCTGTACCTCTCTCAGCCTGTTCTCAACCCAGCAGCCAGTGATCCTTCGAAACCTCAGTCAGATCACATCATATCTCAGCACAATTGACCCTCTATTTCCCTCAAAGTAAAAACCAGTTTTCACAAGGGTCTATAAGCCCTTATATGATCTGGCCTTCCATTCCTTCTCAAACCTCATTTCCAATTATTATTCCCACCCCCTCACTCCACTCCAACCCCCTCACTGTGAAACATGTCAAGCATGCTCCCACCTCAGGGCCTTCGCACGAGCTGTTCCTTCAGCCGTGAATGCTCTGCTCTCAGAAGATATCCACATGGCTCACTCCATCTTCTCCTTCAACTTTTGCTTATGTGCCACCTTGTCAGGGAGGCTTTCCCTAACTACCATACTGAGTACTGCAACCTTGTCTGCCACTGGCCCCTAAGGTGTGCCTATTTTCTCTTACCCTGCTCCATTACTTTCTCACTTATCACATAATTTACTTGCTTGTCATGTTTATGTTTTAATCCCCAACTAGGATTGAGAAATACAGAATCTTGAGAAATGTAGAAAACTTTTGCAATTTTTCTCTACCTTTTGTGCCCAAGTACTGGAATAAGACTAGCACATAGTGATTGTTCAACAAATATTTGATAAGTGAATAAAGAGTAGCTAACATTATGCATTTTGGTTACACAGACTAGATTTGAATCCCAGCTCTATTGTTTATTAACACCTGCATAATCTTCAGTAAGTTTTGGTGGCCCTCTGAACCCCAATTTTCCCACCTGTGAAATGAGGATAGCAATACCTAACTCCCAGAGTGCAATGCCTTGTATTACTCAATAAACAGAGGCCATTGTTGTGCATTGTGGAGGTTTGCAAATGCAGAATATCGAAGCAAAGGACCAGGGGCACGCTTTGGGGAGGGGGTGGTATTATGTTGGAAAATACAAAATAAAGAGAGTACTCAGCTCGCTCATGTATCTCTGAGTACATACATGTAAAGCCAACATATATTAAGGATAAAAATGGACATAGTTTGACCAAAATGATCGACTACACAGTGGATTTGATGAATAATGCAGGTAACAATAATTAAGGTAACTATCCAATATGATGGTTTGAAAGTCAGAGTGTTGCTCTGTAGACTTCATAAAATTATTGGTCTACAATATAAAGTATTTTTCTTTTTAATACTTCAGAATTAATACCTCTATAGTAGTCAATGTTATTCAGATTGCCTCCACTTTGTGCATTTTAGAATGTCATTGTTGACTTTGCACTTGCCTTTCCTCCCTGTGTCTGTTAGTTAGACAGGCCTTGGCAGCAGTGAAAGGCCATATGGCGCCCATCCATATGGATGGGCTGGCTGGGTTTTAGAATCCTATTCCCTGTTGATGCTCCTGTTGTGTGAACAGAGTAACTTCTATTTAAGAGTAGAAGAGGTAGGATTCCGCCTGGCATATTGTGTCAGTTAGAAAATGAGTTCAATTGTGAGTAGCAGAGACCTGATTTAGCAAATTAGGTGTGGAATGGTGGATCCATGACCTCATCACAGACCTTTTATTTTTCTGTGCTGCCATCTTTGACTTGTGGCTTCCTTCCTCAAGGCTGCCTTGTATTCACAAAGTGGCTACTGGAACTCCAGCAGCATTTCCTCATTCCAGGTTGGAAGAAAGGAAAAGACAACAAACAAAGAGAGCATACCAGATGAGCCATCAGCCTTTTTTTAGTGGAGCTTTACCAGAAGACCTACACAATAACTTTTCCTTACATCTCACTGGCTAGCATTTAATCATATGCCCCTCCCATCTTCCAGGCAGGCTGGGATATCAAGCATCTTTTAGCTAAGCACAATGCTACCTTAATGAAATCAGGGTTCTATACAAAAAAGGGGGGGAGACAGTGAATATTAAGTATCTAGCAGTCTCTTGTCCAAATACATACTTAACTCCTGCAATAAACAGTAGAGAGAGATGACTATCATAGCTTTTCAGTGACTTTCTAGTTACCTTTGCACCAACCTAGAAATTAAAATCCTTCCCTTAGTTTTGTGAATGGTGGTTTGACGAGATAACCTTTTTAAAAAGACAATCCTCATATTGGTGTCTACCCCACCCCACCAGGACCCCAGGTCAGCTTTTGATGACCAGGTCTCTGTCTGGGTGACTACATAGGTGATTCCAGTTATTCTTCATTGCATTCTTCAGGAGGAAACACTTCTCAGAACCCCATCCTTAGGATCATCATTGCTGCTGCATTGCTCCAGGATCAGAAACCCCTTTGTGTGACCAAGAACCCTGCCTGCCTATCACCCCTACATAATACATACTGTGGAATTGATATTTGGGGAGCCATATTTGGTTTTCACTTAAGAAACTCTCTAAGAATCTGTTAAGCACTCATTAGCTCTTTCAGGTCACCAGGGAGCAATTTGGGTACATTTCACCCTTGCCAACAACTTCTGTGGATACCATTCCAAAGACTAATTTACTAAATGGTCCCTCAGTTGCCTGGAAGAGTTACACAGCTTCAGAAAATGCTTGACTTACTCCCATGAAGTAGCCCATCCACTAAGAAAATCTGACTGCAAAACAAAATTATGAAATTCCTTCGGTTGATAATTATTTTCTAATCCTTCTTGAGGAATGGGAATGTATGAAAGTCAGGAATTTGTTCTAAAAACCAAGTGGGTAGTCATGAAAACAACACATACATACATACACCTCACATCATTCCCTCTCTTCTAAATCCAATGCTTTCCTTTTGTTTTCTAAATAAAATAGAACGCATAATACTATAAAAATGATAAGCCTTAATTTTTGGTCTGAATTTTTTTCCTCCTTCATGGAAATGGCTCCTTGGAGCTTTCAACTTGTCAGATATAATCTGTTCTGGCCACACAGTCTTGAGAGGACGACAGCCATAGAATCTGTGGTGTCAAATAAAAATTGTATAGAATGCAGATGCAAAGGAGTCACAGAAGGGATAAATGGTGTTCTCCCTCCCTGAGAAGGCACGAAGAACACACTGGACCTGGAAGGAGCAGTTGCTACAAATGACATGAGCCTCTACGGACAGAGCTTCAGCCTGCCGCACGGACAATTCCCAAAGGAGGCATGTCCTCACGTCTTTCTTGTCACTACCACTGAGACATTCTGGAAAGAAGGCCAAATCGCCCTTCATCAGGATATGCTGATTCAGACAGACAGCTAAGCCGAGATGGCTTTGGTGAATACACTACATGGGTTGAAATGAGTTCCCCTGTGGTCGCCTGCCCTGTTACTGTTAAACTGAAACCAGAGGAGCTCAGAGTTGCTAAGAGATAGTTACATTGCTGTGGGAAGAATTTACACAATTGACACCCTCAGGCAAGTAGTGCTGAATCTGTCAGTATTCAACACTGTGTAATTTTTCAGCTATTTCTTCATTCCAGCCTATATGGAGTACAGCATTCTCTCTACAATTACAGAGTGAGCATTTACAGCACTGCCAGTTCTAAGGAAAGGCAAAGACTGGCTACCAGATGGGGGTTCGAGGGCTGACCCCAAGGGCAAAACTGGGAAGAAGGCAAACTGGCAGAAGTGGGACTGTGGACAGCTCCAGGGAACAGACAGGAAAGGAATGTGGGAGGAGGTGAGGCAAGGCAATGACAGAAATGAGGGAATCTCCCTAGAAACCAGGAGTCCTGACAGCTCGGGTCTGAAACGTGCAGAGTAGTCCAACAGTGGGTTTGAAACAGGAATGAAGATCAGGGTTAAACAGCAGGACAAGACTAAGAGGTAAAGTGTATGTTGCACAATTTGCTCTTCCCCTTCCCTGCGATCAGAAAAATCATTGCCTATACCTGCCATTGATGGAGCAGGGGCTCATGGGGCCCCACACACCTTCGTCAATGGTCATGGGATCAGAGGAACATCTGACTCAAACACAGTCAATCTATCAGCTGACCAGTGACCATCTGATTCTCTCTCTCTCTCTTGAGAATTTAAAAGGTATGCTGATTGCAGCTAGACAGATGGTGTGAGCCACTAGATCTCCAAAGTCATAGAGAATTGGGGCCAGTCAATGCCATAACAACCCAAAGTCACATGCAAGCCAGTGTTATAGGGGAGCAGTAACTAAGAACCTTTGAAGGAAGTTGGTGTGGAAAGAAGAACAAGGATATGCAGACAGGAGCAAAAGCAAGAGACCATAGGACCCCAGAGCAAAAGGGAGATGGGGAGAATAGCTATCTGACACATTTCCAGTTCCCACGAGGTGTAGAGGTTATTTCCTCAGTCGGATTCTCTGAGACCCACTGCACGCTTATAATCTAACTGAAAGCCCTGATTCTGTGTGGTCCCCCACATTCAGCATACACTCCAACGTTGTCACGAGCCAGTCGTTCCAAACAGATTCTCGAGATTGCAAAGGAAGCTCACTCAGACCACACAGTAAGAAAGACGGATTAGCCACAAAGACACTCATGATATCTTCTCATGAGTCCAGGACCACAGAAACTTCTGAGGACCAAACCAAGTTAGGAACCTGCTAGTCTCTGCTTTTCTTGGAGCACTGGCAGTCTCTCTCCGACGGTGCTTCTGTCCCTCTCTGTGCCCTGAACCATTCTCCTCTCTATACCAATTGGTTCATTCTTTCCTTCCACTCTGTGTAGCTTTCCTCTACTTCAAAGATCCTGTTCCCACATAGCTTTTGCTTCACAAATTCAGCTTGCCAGAACCCTTCATGACCCTGACTTACCTCATGGCCTCTCTTTATAAATTCCTTCTGCTTCAGACCCCACTACTAATGGTGTTTTCTAGTTCAACGTCAAAAGAGGGAATATGACTAGTCCTGCTCATCCTTTTGCAGCAGGTCATGGGCTGGCCGGCTGCTCATTTGACTATTCTTGGACCTAAGCCCACCCTTTATACAACCCATTCCAGCCAGTAAGGCAGAGCCCCACAGTACAGAACGGCAATCTGGCCTGTCCATCAGAAGGGGCTCTGAGCATGGCACTGTGATAGACATGGTTAATATGCCAAACCCTCCTTCCCACAAGTATCCTTGAGATACAGCCCACTGTTTTCCAAGAAACAATTAATTATGTGATAAGGCAGTCTGTTTGGTGATATTAACAATAATGTTGTTTATTCTATTTTATTCTTTTACTTTTCAGAAGTTTACAGATCTTCCATAAGTAATAAGTCCTACTTTTATAACCAGGAATGTTTCGTGTATTAAGAAAACACTTATAGCATCATTTATACAACAAATATATATTGAGCATTACTGAGCATCAACCATGTACCAAGCTCTGCGCTAAACACTGCTGATACAGCAGTGAACCCAAAAAAAGGACCTCTCATCATGGAACATGGGTGACCACACAATTCACCAGCACATCAGGACACTTTTGAGAGTGAAAATGGGTGCTATTAATAGTCAAACCAGGACAAAACTGAGTAAATCAGGGTATATGGGGAATGTTTCTTTTTATGTATGCCAGCTAACACTTTAGCATTCCTGTGTTTTTAAGCAGAGCACTACCAGATGATAAAGGGCCCCAATGATCCCCTCAAAAATTTATATATAAATCAGAAAATTCAGAGAATATGCCAGCCAGGTATCCAGTGACAGGGAAGTCTGTAACAGTCCTTCAAATCTCAGCATCTTCACTGTATACTTTGGAAAACATCCAGGGTTCCAGTTCAACCAGGAAAGGCAAGGAGAGGGGAAAGCGTGGTGGAGGGTGGGGAGGGGAACTAGAATTTACTGACCACCTAAGACGTATCAGCTACAACACTGGGTAGTCTCCATATGTAATAAAAATTAATCTCATGACAACTCTGTGATGTGGGAATTATTATACCTATTCTGCTGATGAAGAAACAAAAAAAAAGTCAAGTTATAGTGGTCATTTCTTCCATATCAGCAATTTCTCAGCTTATACCAAGCAGAAATACAGGAAATAAGCTTAACTGGATGCTGTTTCTTGAAGCATTTCTCATGGTCCTTATGTAGGTGGTATCTGGATTTGCCATGTAATTTGAAAATGAAATTTTTGAAGGTAATTAAAGAAAAACTTTTGAAGAGTGGAGATAGCCCAGGGAAAAACACCCAATATGCTGAAAAACATTTGAAACAAATTTCCTATCAGTTGAATCAGAAGAGAATAATTCCATTGATTCTCGATTGGTTAGCGAGAGAATGTCAAATTTTATTTTGACAAATATCATCACACCTCAAACTCTGATCACTTTAATGGGATTTGACGTGGATCAACTTGTTCCAAAGCTTGAAAATGAAAAAAAGTAGATTTTTCTGGGAGCATTTTGCTGTTTGTTTGGGTGTTTCCAATTGTTAGAGTCTATATACATTGTCAAAGGAAAGGCACTCTGGATCGAAAAGTCACAGGGGGAAAAAAGATTCTCGAAATAAAATCTCCTGTCAGTTGTTTTCACTGCCCTGTGTTAGCAAAATTCATTAACAGACTAACATTAAAAGAATGTCAAAAAACATAAAAGCAGTATGGAAAATCATATTGCGTCTATGATGTGTTTCATCTCTGCTCCAGATCACAACTGACCTGAATTTGGACCAAATGTTTTTGGAGGAGCCACATTGAAGACACTAATTGGAAGACCCTTCTGAAATAGAAAATCTCTTTTTACAGTAACGTCTTTCTTAAAAAAGCTTCCTAATGATATGTTTTGGAAATGCTGAAATTAAAGTTCAAGCTAATGCCATTATTGTACTTAAAACCGGAGAAGCGAGGAAATGGAAGAATATAATTTAATGAGGAAAAGAACTTTAAGATTTGGATGTTTGTGTTCAGAACATAAGTAAAATGGGTAGTTTCATTTAATGTAAAAGGGAAACAAGATCCCTTTGTCCCAAATAAGTAACTGATGCATCTATTTCAGAACATACACTGTTCTTTACCTTTAGATCTCAAGGCTGCAACTCAAAACAGTGTTTTAAAATACTTAGTGTCTTTATTCTCATTCAGTTTTTTCATTAGCTGAGAAATAAAATCTTCCTTCATGTTGCATAGCTGATAACAAAAACTGGCTAGCACAAAAATGCCCTGCTGAATTCACAGTCAGCTGTGCAGAGCTGAATTATATAGACATAAATTCAACTACTTACTGTCTTGCTGAATTATGGATTTTAGAAATCTGTTTAATAATGAGGAAAACAGCTCCTATTGAATTTAGCACATAGAAAACATGAAATAGAAATGGATAACAAATTTTGTTGGGAAAGTTACATTGTAATTTTATGATCATTTAGAAGCCTAGATATCTTCGTAAGGACAAACCCCACAACTATCTACATGTTAGTAATCTTGAAAGTGTGTAACTATATTTTTAAAGTGGTCAAATTGTCCTTTACCTACAACTTTAGGTTAAAAACTTTTGCTACTTCCACATCCTTTATTTAGTTTCTGGATCTACAAAAAATAACAGACCATATGTTTGCCACTTTCTCTCCTTCACTCAGTTGTTCAGGAGACTGAAATATCATCTGAATCGCTGATTGTAAATTCCTCGGTAGAAGGTGAACCTCTTAAGACCTAAAATGTATTCCTCTTTGTACCTTCCAGGGCCCTTTGTAAAGTTACAGGCATGAAGCAGGCCCTCATAAAATGTTTTCTAATTGATTTGAATTTGTATGGTAAACCCAAAAACGCACAAGAATTCTTATATTTATTTGTTTATTTTTAAATAGTTGAGTCATTTAGATTTGCTGATAGCCTACCAGATGTCACTCTGCTAAGAGATTAGAGTAAATCAGTCTTCATGCTGTGGCAGCAACCGGCCTAGTAGGAGGGAAACAAATAGGGAAACTGGGAATTATAATACTAGGTAATAAATACCAAACATGAGGGAAGCATATGAGAACCACCTAATACATTCAGAGGACTCGGAGCTTTGGTAGGAGGTGATATGTATGCTGAAACTATAAGCACAGGCAGTGAAAAGAGGGGGGGAAGGAGATTCTAGGCAGATGGAAAAGCATACTGCAAAGGTCAAGACCTAAGAGGAAAACCATGCATTAGGGAACTGCAAATAGCTCAGTAGGGCTGGAGAATGGAGTGTCTGGTAGGTAGGAGCAAAGAGGAGACTAGAACTGCTCTCCAGTGGGGAGTTTTGAGGGCTTTGGGCACCAGGCTAATTCCTTTACATACAAGCTTGGAATGCAAATTTTTGATTCTTCTGTGTTCTCATCCACTGCACAGAGTTTGGACTTACCCTCGCCCCCATTATGGAGCCATTGCTCAGGCCAAGAGAAACAAAAGAGAATATGCTTTAAAATCTGGTAAAACAATTCAGCAGCTGTTCTTCAAGTCCAAAATGGTTTTAACAGATGGACACAAACATATATATACTTCTCCTACTTCTATTTCTTTCTTCCCATCCCTTAATCCTCATTAGATTCTGGTCCTAAGCATATAAACTCATCCCATGAAAGGGGGGAGGGTGTGTAAGGGGAGACAGGTATAAGACAATATGAATTTTGCAAAGGTAATTGTGGGTACACTAAACACATAAGTCTACCCATTTAGCCCCCAAACTATTCTAAAACTAATCAAATCTATCTGTTCTATATGCTGAATCCACATAGAAGTAACTTTCAGTAAGCTTTTACTAAATCATAAAGCATAACACTAAGATTGCTTTTTTGATCAAATGGATATATCCACACTAGGTCTTTACTCTTGAGCAAATAAAATGATCTAACCTTTCTGATAAGCAGTTTAACAAAACATATCTAAACCTTTAAAATTTCTCATACCCTTTTCTCTCAAATTTTTACTTCTACGAAGCTCCTCTTAAATAATTAAGGGCGTGTGCAGAGAGCTTTGGCTAAACATCATCATGTTTTGATGACCATCATGAGGCACATTCTAATAGCGAAACATTATCAAAAAACTTTCTCATTGTGGCCAATTTCTGGCTACCAACATGAAGTCACTGAACACAGAATTAGGAAAAGATACACATATCAGCTCAACACACCACTGAAAAATGCGCACAGGGAGGTCTCTCTCCGTTTTCTTTTTCAGAAATTACACACACCTCACACACACACACACACACACACACACACACACACACACACACACACACACACTTCGCTCAAAGCCCATTGGCCAGAAATAGTCACATGATCTTCCTAACTGCCAGGGGATCCAAAAGGAGAAAACTAGACTTTGGTGAGCACAGAAATAATGCTCTCCACAAAGCCCAGTCCTTGGGCTTTCTTTTTCAGTTATGGCAAATCCATCATAGATTTTTCTTAAAGATTAATCTCTCACTAAAAGAAATTATACCACTTGAGCTTCAAATTAATAATTATTTTGTCTCAGTTTTTACATATATGATACACAAATATAAAGAAAAATATAAAATTATTTCGTGATGGGTTTAGCAATTTTTTTCCACTTGTCTTTTATAACTTTTCTAATAAACATTGATTGTTTTTATAATAAATGAAAAGTCTTTTTATGTTTAATGTGTGCCTGTGTATGTGTCGTTCTTAAATAATTCCTACAAATTCTTCTTAATTTGACTCTACGATGAATGGGGAGGCAGAATACACAATCATTTGGTTGCCAATTTTCTGATCATTTCCAGCGCCTATCCCTGTATCTTTGGAAGTTTCTCTTCCATTTTGCCTAAGAAGCCTTACTTGACATTGTCAGGCAAAGTTCCTTAGAATCTAGATGCTCTCACAGGTTTCCCTTTACTCCAGTCAAACATCACAGCATCCTTCAGATCACTGCGCCTTAGGCAAATCTGATTAATATCCTTTCAACTTCTCCATCAGCCACTGGTTAATGTCAAAAATGGATATATGGAAATTATTCAAGGAAAATATTTTTTCCTGATTCCCTCCATTAAATTGTCTGAAGAAGACGAATACTTTAATAAAAAAATTTGGTTGTCAATTCTTTGATTTTATTTTCCTTCTCATTACCATGATCTGAAATTTAATCCTCAGGGTACATAAGAAGTTTTTCTCCATCTATGAAAACCCATGGGTTTAGAGGATTGCTCAACTGGAAAAAAATAAAATAAAAACCTAAATGAGCAATGTGTGTGAGGTTACTAATAAAATTTAAGGTTCTAAATAGATATAAGGTATTACTAGATTGTAGTATACCTAATACTCATTTGTACTTGGTATACATGAGTTTTCTAAGAGAGGTTATTACTTGTACACAAACTTCTATGTATTTTAATATCATCCTTCAGTATAATGCATTTGCTCTTGATCCCCTTTTGTATTGGAATAATAAAGATTTGCATGTACATTTTTAACCTAGAATAAATTAATTGCAATCTGTCTTAATTGTTTACTTGTAGCCCAAGTTACTTTTCAATGTGGATTCTAAAATAGCAAATGCATGAATCCAAATTATTCTATTGAAGGTAAAAATAAAGCATGAGAACAAATATATAAACATTTTAGAGGATGTTTAACACAACTTTATTACCACTGCAATATTCTCCTACATATCAGGTAACCATATCCCAGCACTGAGTGTTTTGTCAGATAATGGAGGAATATTCATCGAGTTGAAAAGAGCTAGAGTACAACATTAGATTACAGCTTTCATACACAGGAGAAATATATCACGGCAATGCCTTTTTTTCCTTTTATCTGCTTCCCTTTTTCCTTCAGGCAAAAAATATAAATGAAAAGTGCCTTCTACCTTCAGTCAAATACCAAAGATAAAATGCCACCGATTGCTTGCTTGACTGCTTACAATGGAGGTATAACACATGTTAATCTATTTCTGTAGCCAACAGAAAAGGGAGGCTGGAAAGAGGAGAAGGGGATTAGAAGAGCTTTTCCTCAGTGGCATTTTTGAGATTTCAAAATGCTCTTAGAAGGTACTTAACAACAAAATCAGGTTAATGCCATTGTTGTGGCTCAGAATTCTGTTTCAGTATATCACAGCTGAGTGAGGAGGCTAAGGTACTAGAGTGGCATTAATGCATGGTCAGGGATATTTCCAAAAACTTTTAATTATAACACTTTAAAGAAGCCTTATGAAAATCCTCCAGTCTGCCGCAAGATCTGTGTCTCCAGGGCCAGGCCCACCATGGAGAAAATCAAAGCCCAGATCACCATCTCAGAGGATCCCATCAAGTTTACTTCTGAAATTCTCACTCTGCCCAGCTCCCACCCTCCTGCCCCAGTGCTCTGGTTTCAATTTCTCTCTACGGCAGGAGTGTATCTAAGAGACCCTCTCCTCTTCATTAAGGTTCCGTACGTCTCCCTATTGTGCTGTTTTAGTTTCTAGTCTCACTCCTTTGCTGAGGCCACAAATGCCCAACACTGAATACTAACACCCACTGGGGCAGCCCCAAACCAACACCACCATCAACACTGAGGGTTCAGATCCTACTCAGCTGCTGATGAGGAGAGGAAGAAGAGGAGGAATGGGGAAAAGAGCATCCTTCCTCTCTTCCTGTTAATTTTATGTGTCAACTTGACTAGGCTGTGGGGCCCAGTTGTTTGCTCAGACACCAATCTACCAGTTACTACGAAGGTATTATTTAGATTAACATTTAAGTCAGGAGACCTTGAACAAAGCAGATTGCCCTCCATAACGTGGTGGTCCTCCTCGGTCGGATGAAGGCCTCCAGAGAACAAACTGCGGTCTCGCAAAGAGAAAGGAATTCTGCCTCCACCCTGCCTTCAGACTAAGAGCATGACATCAGCTCCACCAGAATCTCCAGCATGCTGGTCTGTGCTACAGATTGCAGACTTTCCATCTCCCACAATTACAGGAGCTCATTCCTTCAAACACATATATTTTGGTTCCTATTGGTTCTGATTCTCTGAAGATTCTGACTAATACACTTCCCCAGCAGCTTTCTCCTCTTCATGGGACAGCATATGTGGCCTAAAAGTGGATTTGTTCACTCAGGATCCCAATTTTCTCAATAAATGGGATCGTCCAGACCTTCTGGGTGTAGGTTATGAAGCCCAAATCACATGACTCCACCCTGGCCAGCTCCTGGGGCCTTTTACACCAACTCACACCCTAAAGCTTGGGAGGAAATCAGTAGCGAGAGAACTCTCCCTTCTTGCCACGATGCTGCCACAAAGACCCAGTGACCAGGGGACTTTGGCTCCTCTCCCAACCGAAGGAGACACTTTCTCTCTCTCTCCCCGTGGTCACGGCTCCTGAGGAGAAAGAGCTCTTCTATTTAGTGAGACTCTGTCATCATAGAACGAGCAGGTAGGTCACTGCTGGACATGTGTTTGTGTGCACCATATACTTCACAGCGGCTCAGCGTCAATATAGACAGGGGTTTCCCTCAAGCTTCCAAAAAGGTGAGAGTTCGTTCCCCCATGAGTATTAAGGAACAAATTGTGCATGATTCCATTTCTTTGCTTGCCGTGGAACAGGGGTTTGGACAAGAGAACAGACCCGAATTCTGTCTGGAGGCTTTTCATTTTCTATGGCTTTCATGTAAACTCAGTTGCTCTCTGCAAGCATAAGCAAACTCTGGTGTCACCTTCTAAATTCCTCATTAGTAATTCACAGTCACGAACCTCCAAGCCAGGAATGAATGTGCCTGATGTGCGCCCTTTCCATGACACCTCGGCGTGCTTTACTGCTCTTCGTCTTTAAGAGCCAAACCAGGTTTCCTTACGTTTTGGTCCTCGCTGTTCCCCATTCTCTCTTTGCCATGTTCCCCTTCTTTGTTTTGTCTCCCGCCAACATGGATTTAACCTGAATTATTCTAACAACTGCATTTTCCTTCAGTTTGACATTTAGTCTATAGACCAAACCTCAGCAAATTTCTTCTCTCTTCACTTTATGCTGGATTTTTTTTCTTTTATATCATGATTTCATGGGCAATTTGGGAAAGCCTAAATTATTAGTAGCCAACTGGTTTATCTATCTCATCTACATTTCTTATCTTTATTCACATATATAACAGGGCAACAAAATTATCTGGGAAATCAGCTCAGCTCCTCCCAGGGGACAGGAAAGAAACTGTAAGATTCCCTGAGAGAGTTAAATCTATCATCATGGTAACTTGGAAATAACCAATTACAACTGCTCCACTGAGGCCCAGGAATCAGTTAATTACTACAGCTTAATGAATCCAAGAGACTCTAACTGAATGCCCAGCTGGGTTGGGAAAATAATCATTAAATAACCAAAGGTCTTCCAGAACCCAAGAGAGTAGCGCTTGGGCCTGCCTTTAAGGCAGAGGTTGAATTCTTCCCTTTTAGCTTCCTTCAGGGTCATGGAAATCTGGTTGGGAAAGAAAAGGATCTCTGAACATAGAAGCCTCACTGAAAAATGAGGCTGTCCTAGGAAGTGAGCCACACTACCTGGAGAAGACACAACAGACCACGAATCATGAAACAGAAAGATCTGCAGGTAATTAGTATCATGGTCCAGAAGGGAAAGATATACCAGGTAATTACTCTGGCAAATGTATGGGGGTGTCCTGCTAAAAGTAGAGTGTTTCCTGTTCAGCAATGCAAAAGAATTTTTAAGAATGCAGACTATAAAGATGGCCTGAGATCAAGCCCTGACTTGCCATCTACTAGGTGTGTCATCTTGCTCAGCTTATCTAAGCCTCAATATCCTTATTCGAACAGTGAGAGTAATCACAGGATTGTGGTGAGGATAAAATAAAACCATCTAAATGAAGTATTTAAGTAAATTACACATGGTAAATGCTCTGAAAATGTTATGACTGTTTATTGTATATGAAAGATTCCATTAAGAGTTACCCCATGCACTAACCACTCCCTCCCTACTCCTGCTGAGTAATTTGGAAAACAACTGCACCATAAGAAAAAGCGCTGGATTTTGAGATACTTCCCAAGAACACTACACAAGAAACTGAAAGAACTGAAAGGTAGCATTAATGTTTTGACCCCAAGTAATGGTAGCAAATGAGAAAGATAAAAGGAATCAAACTCCAGGAAGTGAGCAGGTGGTATTATTAGATGGTGTCACAGAATGGGTTTTGCTTCCTGAATGACTGTTTAAGGTCTCAGAATAAAAAGACACCTGGGGAGACTTCCGGGAAGATGGCAGCATGAGCAGGGCGGCAGAAATCTCCTCCCAACACTATATATATCTACGAAAATGCAGCAAATACAATTATTCCTAAAAGAGAGACCAGAATACACAGGAAAGCGCACAGCATGCAGCTCCACCCGAGAGGACTCGGCACCCCGCGAGGCGGTCTTAAAGAGCCCAGCTGACATACATGGCACCTACCAGGGACCACTCCTATCAACATGAAAAGACAGAGGTAGATGGTACAGACAAAAATCAACCAGACCCAGACAACACCTGAGAGGGAACCTGAAGGGATGGAAATGCAGAATCTTCCTGAAAAAGAATTCAGAATAAAAGTCATAACCATGCTGATGGATCTACAGAGAAATATGCAAGAGCTGAGGGAGGAGGTGAGGGAAGTCAGGAAAGAATGCAGCAATGAGACAAGCCATCGATGGGCTAAGCAGCAGACTGGACGAGATGCAAGAGACTGTTAATGGAATAGAAATCAGAGAACAGGAATACAGAGCAGCTGAGGCAGAGAGAGATAAAAGGATCGCTAGGAATGAAAGAATATTAACAGAACTGTGTGACCAATCCAAATGGAACAATATTCGCATTATAGGAGTACCAGAGGAAGAAAAGAGCGAAAAAGGGATAGAAAGTGTCTTTGAAGAAATAATTGCTGAAAACTTCCCCATACTGGGGAAGAAAATAGTCTCGCAGTCCATGGAAGCCCACAGATCTCCTAACACAAGGGACCCCTGGAAGACAACACCAAGACACATAATAATTAAAATGGCAAAGATCAAAGATAAGGACAGAGTATTAAAGGCAGCTAGAGAGAGAAAAAAGATCACCTGCAAAGGAAAACCCATCAGACTATCATCAGACTTCTCAACAGAAACATTACAGGCCAGAAGAGAATGGCATGATATATTTAACGCAATGAAACAGAAGGGCCTCGAACCAAGAATACTGTATCCAGCACGATTATCATTTAAATGTGATGGAGGGATTAAACAATTTCCAGACAAGCGAAAGCTGAGAGAATTTGCCTCCCATAAACCACCTCTACAGGATATCTTAAAAGAACTGCTCTAGAGGGAAGAACTCCTAAGGCTAAAAAGATGTCACCAGAGAAAATAAAATCATAGCAAAGAAAGCAGACCATCCAAATACTAACTAAAGGCAAAGAATAAAACACCTAGTATAGAAACAATGGAGGAGGAAGAATAAGAAGGGAGAGAAATAAAGAAACATCAGACTGTGTTTACAATAACTTAACAAGAAAGTTAAGTTAGATTGTTAGATAGTTAAGAAGCAACCCCTGAACCTTTGGTAACCACGAATCTAAAGCCAGCAATGGCAATAAGTACATATCTATCGATAATCACTCTAAATGTAAATGGACTGAATGCACCAATCAAAAGACGCAGAGTAACAGAATGGATAACAAAGCAAGACCCATCTATATGCTGCCTACAAGAAACTCACCTCAAACGCAAAGATATCCCCAGACTAAAAGTGAAGGGATGGAAAAAGATATTTCATGCAAACAACAAGAAGAAAAAAGCAGGTGTTGCAGTACTTGTATCAGACAAAATAGACTTCAAAACGAAGAAAGTAGCAAGAGATAAAGAAGGACATTACATAATGATAAAGGGGTCAGTCCAACAAGAAGATATAACCATTATAAATATATATGCACCCAACACAGGAGCGCCGGCATATGTGAAACACATACTAACAGAATTAAAGGAGGAAATAGACAGCAATGCATTCATTTTAGGTGACTTCAACACACCACTCACTCCAAAGGACAGATCAACCAGACAGAAAATAAGTAAAGACACAGAGGCACTCAACAACACACTAGAACAGATGGACCTAACAGACATCTACAGAACTCTACACCCAAAAGCAACAGGATACACATTCTTCTCAAGTGCACATGGAACATTTTCCAGAATAGACCACATACTAGGCCACAAAAAGAACCTCAGTAAAGTCGAAAATATTGAAATTCTACCAACGAACTTCTCAGATCATGAAGGTATTAAACTAGAATTCAATTTTAGAAAGAAACCGAAAAGGCTCACAAATACATGGAGACTTAATAACATTCTCCTAATTAATCAATGGGTTAATGACCAAATCAAAACAGAAATCAAAGAGTATATGGAGACTAATGACAACAACAACACAAAGCCACAACTTCTGTGGGACGCAGCAAAGGCAGTTCTAAGAGGAAAGTATATTGCATTCCAGGCCTATCTAAAGAAAGAAGAACATTCCCAAATGAATAGTGTAAAGACACAATTACTGAAATTGGAAAAAGAAGAACAAATGAGGCCCAAAGTCACCAGAAGGAGGGACATAATAAAGATCAGAGAAGAAATAAATAAAATTGAGAAGAAAAAAATAATAGAAAAAAATCAATGAAACCAAGAGTTGGTTCTTTGAAAAAATAAACACAATAGATAAACCCCTAGCCAGACTCATTAAGAGAAAAAGAGAATCTACACACATAAACAGAATCAGAAATGAGAAAGGATAAATCACTACGGATCCCACAGAAATACAAAGACTTATAAGAGAATATTATGAGACTCTATATGCTAACAAGCTGGAAAAACCTAGAAGAAATGGACAACTTCTTAGAAAAATACAACCTCCCAAGACTGACCAAGCAAGAAACAGAAAAACTAAACAGACCAATCACCAGCGACGAAATCAAATTGGTAATCAAAAAACTACCCAAGAACAAAACCCCCAGGCCTGATGGATTCACCTCTGAATTCTACCAGACATATAGAGAAGAAATAACACCCATTCTACTTAAAGTTTTCCAAGAAATAGAAGAGGAGGGAATACTTCCAAACTCATTCTATGAAGCCAGCATCACTGTAATACCAAAACCGGGCAAAGACCTCACCAAAAAAGAAAACTACAAACCAATATCCCTGATGAACGTAGATGCAAAAATACACAACAAAATATTAGCAAACTGAATTCAAAAATACATCAAGAGGATCATACACCATGATCAAGTGGGATTCATCCCAGGGATGCAAGGATGGTACAACATTCGAAAATCCATCAACATCACCCACCACATCAATAAAAAGAAGAACAAAAACCACATGATCATCTCCATAGATGCTGAAAAAGCATTTGACAAAATTCAGCATCCATTCATGATTAAAACTCTCAACAAAATGGGTATAGACGGCAAGTACCTCAACATCATAAAGGCTATATATGACAAACCCAAAGCTAACATCATACTTAACAGCGAGAAGCTAAAAGCTTTTCATCTGAGATCGGGAACAAGACAGGGATGCCCACTCTCTCCACTGTTATTCAACATAGTACTGGAGGTCCTAGCCACGGCCACGGCAATCAGACAAGACAAAGACATACAAGGTATCCAGATTGGTAAAGAAGAAGTCAAATTGTCACTATTTGCAGATGACATGATATTGTACATAAAAAACCCTAAAGACTCCACTCCGAAAACTACTAGAACTAATATCTGAATTCAGAAAAGTTACAGGATACAAAATTAACACACAGAAATCTGTTGCTTTCCTATACACTAACGATGAACTAACAGAAAGAGAAATCAGAAAAACAATTCCATTCACAATTGCATCAAAAAGAATAAAATACCTAGGAATAAACCTAACGAAGGAAGTGAAAGACCTGTAATCTGAAAACTACAAGACACTCCTAAGAGAAATTAAAGAGGACACTAACAAATGGAAATGCATCCCATGCTCTTGGCTAGGAAGAATAAATATTGTCAAAATGGGTATACTACCTAAAGCAATCTACAGATTCAATGCAATCCCGATCAAACTACCAACAGCTTTCTTCAATGAACTGGAACAAATAATTCTAAAATTCATATGGAACCACAAAAGACCCCGAATAGCCAAAGCAATCCTGAGAAGGAGGAATAAAACAGGGGGAATTACGCTCCCTGACTTCAAGCTCTACTACAAAGCCACAGTAATCAAGACAATTTGGTATTGGCACAAAAACAGACCCACAGACCAGTGGAATAGAATAGAAAATCCAAACATCAACCCAAACATATACAGTCAATTAATACTTGATAAGGGAGGCTTGGATATACATTGGGGAGACGACAGCCTCTTCAGCAGCTGGTGTTGGAAAAACTGGACAGCTACATGTAAGAGAATGAAACTGGACTACTGTCTAACCCCATACACAAAGGTAAACTCAAGGTGGATCAAAGACCTGAATGTAAGCCATGAAACCATAAAACTCTTACAAGAAAATATAGGCAAAAATCTCTTGGACAGAAACATGAGTGACTTCTTCATGAACATATCTCCCCAGGCAAGGGAAACAAAAGCAAAAATGAACAAGTGGGACTATATCAGGCTGAAAAGCTTCTGTACAGCAAAGGACACTATCAGTAGAACAAAAAGACACCCTACAGTATGGGAGAATATATTCATAAATGACGTATCCGATAAGGGGTTGACATCCAAAATATATAAAGAACTCATGCACCTTAGCAAACAGAAAGCAAATAATCCTATTAAGAAATGGGCAGAGGACATGAACAGATACTTCTCCAGAGAAGAAATTCAGATGGCCAACAGGCACATGAAAAGATGCTCCACATCACTAATCATCAGAGAAATGCAGATTAAAACCACAATGAGATACCACCTCACACCAGTGAGGATAGCCAACATCCAAAACACAAACAACAAATGTTGGTGAGGATGTGGCGAAAAGGGAACCCTCCTACACTGCTAGTGGGAATGCAAATTAGTTCAACCATTGTGGAAAGCAGTATGGAGATTCCTCAAAAAACTCAAAATAGAAATACCATTTGACCCAGGAATTCCACTCCTAGGAATTTACCCTGAGAATACAGCAGCCCAGTTCAAAAAAGACAGATGCACCCCTATATTTATCGCAGCACTATTTACAATAGCCAAGAAATGGAAGCAACCTAAGTGTCCATCAGTAGATGAATGGATAAAGAAGAGGTGGTACATGTACACAATGGAATATTATTCAGCCGTAAGAAGAAAACAAATCCTACCATTTACAACAACATGGATGGAGCTAGAGGGTATTATGCTCAGTGAAATCAGCCAAGCTGAAAAAGACAAGTACCAAATGATTTCACTCACATGTGGAGTATAAGAACTAAGAAAAAAACTGAAGGAACAAAACAGCAGCAGACTCACAGAGCCCAAGAACGGACTAATAGTTACCAAAGGGAAAGGGACAGGGGAGGATAGGTGGGAAGGGAGGGACAAGGGGAAAAAAGGGGCATTACGATTAGCAGATGTAATGTTAGGGGGACACGGGGAGGGCAGTACAACTCAGAGAAGACAAGTAGTGACTCTATAGCATCTCCCTACGCTGATGGACAGTGACTGTAATGGGGTTGGTGGGGAGGACTGGATGAAGGGGGTAGTTTAATCACCATAATATTGCACATGTAATTGTAGATTAATTATACCAAAATAAACTATTAAAAAAAAAAGACACCAGGCTGGTGATAGGGCTGATGTACAGGAAAGCCACTGCCATCAGCAGAAGAATGAGTAAACAAATGGTGGTCTATTCATGTGCTGGAATATTACTCACAATAGTAAAGTATTGAG
This sequence comes from Smutsia gigantea, assembly GCA_032199065.1. Lineage (NCBI taxonomy): Eukaryota > Metazoa > Chordata > Mammalia > Pholidota > Manidae > Smutsia > Smutsia gigantea. The sequence continues at coordinate 75,058 of JAVSCE010022708.1, read as the reverse complement.
TACTAAACACACAACACAGAGATGAATCGCAAAAACATTAGGAGTGAAAGAAGCCAAGTACAAAAACATATACTATCTGATTCCATTGATATGAAGTTCTAGAAAAGACATAACTAATCCAATGATGGCAGAAAACCAAACAGGGGTCGTCTCTAGAATAGGATTGGGGGAGAGACTGATAGGAGGAGACAACTTGGGGAGCGGTAGTAATGCCCTGTATCTTGTTTTGGTGATGATTTACCAAAACTTACTGAACTGAACTATGTGTATTTTACTGTATCTTAATTATCACTCAGTTAAAAACGATATAGTGAGAGCAAAATAAAGATATTTCAGATTAACAAATACTGAGATTGAGAGAATTCCCCACTAATAGGCCCTCTTTAAAAAATGTTCTATAGGATGTTCCTCAGGAAGAAAGAAGTTGAATGAAGGAGTGTTACAATGAGAGGAAAGAAGCAAAGAAACTGGGGAAGCATGAACTCTATGAAAAAAGGTAAAAAAAAACCTCACTAGTCTTGTATATGTGTGTGTTTTTTTAAGGTAGAATGAAATACTATACAACAATAACGTGAAAGGCAGGAGCCACTGCTTTTTCATTAAAAGAAAAGATATTGATTAAATTTAGACTTTTTAGCTCAAGTATACATGCAAAAGAAGGAATAGTATAGCACCTAAAAAGGTAGACTAATGGACAACTTCTGAAGTAGAAGGGAATCTGGGAAGGTGGTAGGGATAAAGAAAGCTCAATGAATCTAATAGATCCCATCAAACACACACACACACACACACACACACACACACATGCACGCACAGATGAAAGAATGAATAATCAAAGAGCTGTGTGGTTATTATAAGTTACAAAATAAAATGCTAGAAACAAAGACATCAGTAATCACAATAAACATACACAAACTTAATTCACCAGTCTTACGTTTGTTTTTAAATATAGTCCCCAATTATAAACTGTTTACAAGAGGTACACCTAAACATAATGCTAAAAGATTAAAAGTAAAATTATGAAAAATATAATGGGCAAATACTAATGAAAACAAAAGTGACACAGTCATATTAAATCAGAGAAAAATGTATTGAAGGGAGAAAGTATGTAATTAAAAATACTACTGGGTGATAAAGTGAATAATTTTTCAGAAGAGGTAATTTTGAGTTATATATACTTAATAGATAGTTTCAAAATCTATAAATAAAAAAACATAAAACTTACAAGGAGAAATGAATAAATCCACAATCACTGAGGGAAGATGATAGCATCTTATGGTAACTGCTGCATAAATAGCAGTAAGGAAATAAACGTCTAAACAGCACAATTTAAAAATGCCATCTAAAGACCTGCAGCTTATGTCCTACACTAAAAATTAAAGAATACATTGTATTTCTAAGAACTCAGGAATAATTTACCAAAGATTTCCTGGGCACTTGCCCACAAACTAAGATTTAATAAAATTAAAACATTCTGTAGCATACAAACCACATTTTCTGACCCAAGTACTATAATGGCTTAAAAAAAAAAAAACCTCAAAGCCATGAATGTTAGGAAATTTTAAGACATCTTGTAAATGATTTATAGGACTACAAGTAAATCATAAAGGAAATTATCAATATTCAGACCTGAATAACAATAAAGGTCCTGCATATCAAAATTGATGTATGCAACTCAATACTCAGTACTTAAAGGCAACTGTAGCCTTAAATGCGTATATTAGATAAGAAGAAAAATCAAAAGGTTATGACTTCATCATCTAATTCAACATATTAGAAAATGAAAAACAATAAACCCAAATGAAGGTGCAGAAGAAAGGAAATGAAAACTGAAAGGGCAGAAATTCATCATATAGAAACAAAGAACGAAATAAAAGTCAACAGGACCAAAGCCTGGGTCGCTGCAAAGACCAAAAACAAGCCAATCCTCTGGCAAGGCTGAATAAGAAAAAAAAACAAGGCGCAAATTAGCTGTGTTAGATATGAAAAAAATCCGTAATTATGGATACATTAGAAATCTAAAGCATCTTAAGAAAATGCTTCAACTTGATTCCAATAAACTTGAAACCTAGAAAGGCATACATTTAAAAAAAAAACCTGGAATTACTGAACTTTCTCATAAAAAATATACAAAACCTGAACAGACTTACAAGTATTAATGTTGAATCAGTAATTAAAAACCTGGGCTTTCCCCACCTCCAAAAAAAGGGCTATAGAGATTGTATAGGTAGATGCCAAGTCTGCAAGGAACAAATATATCTTAACTGCAAACGTTACCAAGCATATAGAAATGGAAAAAATTCCCCTACTCATTATATAAGGCTAATGTAACCTTAGTGCCTAAACCAGCAAACAGTAGCGCAAAAAGAGAAAATACAGGCCAAATGTAGCATTTAAGGCTACAGTTGCCTTGAAGAACTGAAAATACTCATGAACATAGAAAAGTCTTAAATAAGTTATTAGCAACCAAATGTAGTGAAGTATTTAAAAATAAATACCCCTGTGACCAGGTAAGGCTTATTTCAGGATTGCAAGGATGATTTAATATTAGAAAAGCTTAATAAAAGTAATATATAACCCTAATAGATAAAAGGAGAAAATCTATGTGATAACCTCAAAAGATACAGAGAAAGAACAGATGAAATTCCACATTCACTCAAGTAAAAACTCCTAGCAATCAGAACTGGAGGGGAACTTTCTTTACTTGATAAAAGGTATCTACCAGAAAATTTCAACAAATGTCATGCTAAATAGTTAACTATTTAAAGCATTCAGTTTCAAGGAATAAGGACACCCTTTAGCACCACTTGTATTCAGCATGTTCTTGAATGTCTTAGCTAAAACAAAAAGATGGGGGTGGTGTAAAGATTGAACAGGAAGAATCAAAACTGTCATTATTCACAGTTGATATGCTTGTCTACATGGAAAAATCTATGAGATTATATAAAGGAGCTGTTAAAAGCAATAAAAGCTTGGTGGATACAAAATAATATACAAAATCAATAACATCTCTACACACCAGCAACACTCAATTAAAAAATATAATTTAAAATTTGTATCAGTCACAGTAGCAACAAAAATATAAAATACATAAGAGCGTAGCTGATAAAAGATATTCATTATGGAAACAGTATAAGATGTTATTAAAGGACGTAAATTTTTTAAACTTGAAAAACATGGAAAAATGCAGCATGTTCTTGGATAAGAAAGACTAAATATTTTCAAGATAGCAATTCTTTCCAAAATAATCTATAGTAATTCCAGTCAAATCTTCCTAGAAGATTTTTCATACATTCATCAAGCTGATGCTAAAATTCACATAGAACAAAGGTCAAAGAATAACCAGGGTAATTTTGAAGAAAATAAATGAAGGGGAACGCATGCTAGAAGATATCAAGATGTTTTATAAAGTCATATCATAAGGCACAGTAAAACAGTGGACAAGTGGAACAAAATAGAGAACCTGGGAAGAGACCTGGGTTTATGCATTAGTATATGACAAAACAGGCCTTAAAATTTACTGAGGAAAGAAGGATTTACTTTTTCACAATATAAATAAAATCTTTTTTTTTCATTGAAGTATAATTGACATACAATATCCTATTGGTTTGGGGTGTACATCATAGTGATTGGATATTTTTATACACTACAAAATTATCCCCACAATAAGTCTAGTTACCCTGTCACTCTACAAAGTTATTATGAGAGTATTAACTATATTCTCTATGCTGTACATTATATCCCATGACTTATTTTACAACTGCAAATTTGTACCTCTTAATACCCTTCACCTATTTTGCCTGCTGCCCCAACCCCGCACCACCCAGTAAACAAGTTTATTTCTCCTATGTATAAGCTGTGTTTCTGTTTTACTTGTGCATTTGTTTTGTTTTTTAAATTCCACATGTAAGTGTAAGCATATGTTGACTTTTTCTATCTGACTTATTTTACTTAGCATAATACTCTCTAGGTCCTCCCATGTTGTTGCAGATGGCAAGATTTCATTCTTTTTATGGCTGAGTAATATTCCATTGTATGTATGTACCACATCTTTTTTTTTTGGTATCATTAATCTACAATTACATGTGCAATATTATGGTTATTAAACTACCCACTACATCAGGTCCCCCCCACCAACCCCATTACAGTCAGTACCACATCTTCTTTATCCATTCATCTATCAGTGGACACTGCTTCCATCTTGGCTATTGCAGTTAATGCTGTAGTGAGCATAGGGGTGCACATATCTCTTCAAATTGGTGTTTTCCTTTTCTTCAGATAAATACTGAAAATTGGAACTGCTGGATCATATGGTAGTTTTATTTTTAAGTTTTTGAAGAACTTCTATACTGTTTTCCATAGTGGCTGCAGCAATTTACATCCCCACCAACCAGGATTCCCATTGCTCCACATTTTCACCAATACTTGTTTTTTCTTGTCTTTTTGATACTTTCCATTCTGACTGGTGTGAGGTGGTATCTCATTGTGCTTTCAATTTGCATTTCCTTGATGACTGGTGATGTTTAGCATCTTTTCATGTACCTGTTGGTCATCTGTACATCTTCTGTAGAAAATGTCTATTCAAGCCCTCTACCCATTTTTTAATCAGGTTGTTTGTTTTTGACATTAAGTTGTATATGTTCTTCACATATTTTGGATATTAATCCCCTACTGGATGTATGGTTTGCAAATGTCTTCTCCCATTCAGTAGGTTACATTTCCATTTTGCTGATGGTTTCCTTCACTGTACAAAAGCTTTCTAGTTTGATATAACTCCACTTGTTCATTTTAGCTTTTGTTGCTCTTACCTGAGCAGTCTAGTCCAAAAAAAATATTGCTAAGACCAATGTAAAATATTTACTGCCTGTGTTTTCTTCTAGGAGTTTTATGGTTTCAGGTCTTACATTCAAGTCTTTAATCTATTTTGGGCTTATTTTTGTAAGTGGTATAAATATTGGCCCAGTTTCATTCTTTTGCATTTAGCTTTCCCATTTCCAGTTTTCCCAGAACCATTTATTGAAAAGACTATATTTTCCCCACAATGTATTCTTGTCATTGGTTACAGGTTAATTGGCCATATATGCATGGGTTTATTTCTGGGGTCTCTATTCTATTCCATTGATCTATGTGCCTGTTTCTGTGCCAGTACCATACTGTTTTGATTACTGTAGCTTTGTACCATAGTTTGAAACCAGGAAGCATTATACCTGCAGCTATGTTCTTCTTTCTCAAGATTGCCTTGGCCATTCAGAGTCTTATATGGTTCCATCCATATTTTAAGACTCTTTGTTCCATTTCTGTGAAAAATGCTATTACATTTTGGGTAGTATGGATATTTAACAATATTAATTCTTCTAATTCATGAGCACAGCAAATCCTTCCATTCATTTGTGTCATCTTCAATTTCTTTCATCAATATCTTACAGTGTTCAGAGTACAGGTCTTTCACCACCTTGGTTAAATTTATTCCTATATATTTTTTATTCAATTGTAAATGGGGTTGTTTTCTTAATTTCTCTGATAAAGCATTATTAATGTGCTGAAAAACAACTGCTTTCTGTATCCTGTTAATTTTGTATCCTGTGACTTTACTGAATTCATTCATTAGTTCTAATAGTTTTCTATGTTTGCATCATATCATCTGTAAATAGACAGTTCTACTTCTTCTTTTCAAATTTAGAAGCTTTTCATTTCTTTTTCTTGTCTGATTGCTATGGCCAGGACTTCAGTACTACGTTGAACCAAAGTGGTGAAAGTAGACACCTGAGAGAACAAGCTTTCATCTTTTCACCATTGAGTATGTCAGCTGTGGGTTTTTCATACATGGCCGTTATTTTTTGAGGTACATTCCTTCTATACCCACCACTTTGTTGAAAGTTTTTATCATAAATGGATGTTTAAAATCATTTCTAAATGCTACACCTATTAACACAGACTGTTGGCAAGCATGTAGGAAATGAAAACTTGCAGGTGCCCTCACAGGAAAGCAAAATACGTAGTAAATTTGAAAGTGATGCAAAAACTTCAACTTAGCAGTTGCACCCTTGGTTATCTACCCTAGAGAAACCTTAGCGCATGCATATAGGGAGAGATGCATAAAAATAATGTCCACTGTATGACTGCAATAGGGTTGGGGGAGGGACTTGATAATATGGGTGAACATTGTTGCTCATGTGAAACCTTCATAAGATAGTATGTCAATGATACCCTAATAAAAAATAATAATAATAATTTTCTTCCTTGACAAAATAAAGATGGCATTCCTAAAAAGAAAAAAAATGTCCACTGTACTATTTGTGAAAAGAAACAACAGGAACAAAGTGCTCATCAGAATAGACTATAAAATGTGATTTATTGGTTAATAAAATTGAACACTTAAGCCATTACAATGAACTAAATCTTGAAAGAATGTTCATGGAAAAAAGAAAATTGCAAAATGATTTTCACAGAATACATAGGTGTGCATTTATGAAAATTTTAAGCACACAAAACAATATAACATGTTAGTAAAACTTAAAAAGAAAGCATGGGAATGATACCCACTCACACAGAATTTGTTTTTTCTCCTGTCATTTACTTGAGTGGTCTGAGGTAAAAAAAAAAAAAAAGAGAATGTGAACCTCTGGTAAATTTGGATGATGGTACATGAGTGCCTGATAAATTATTTTCTGTATTTATTTATATGTGTGAAAAGGGTGAGCTAAGCCACTGAAGAGTAAGTTAAGAATTGTCTGTAAAGATGTGACTAAGAAGATCCAAGAAGACATAAGTTCAATTAAAGTGAAATGGAGGTGAATACACGTGGGCAGAATGGAAAGGTAACTAAGTAAATTAAGGCTTAGAGAGAGGAGAACCAGACAGAATTTGGCAGGGGTCCTGCTCTCCTGTGCAGTGAAGAAAAGCACAAAGCTCTACCCTTTTTTTTTCTGGAAAAGGGATAATTTATTGGACCTCACCTTATAAACCTTCATAAACTCATAAACTACCCCATCAAAATTCTTCCCTCCCTTTCTCAATTCCATGTTTAACTAGCCACCTCTGGTATTAATCCAGCTTCCCAGGCATCCTAACACTCTGCTGTGGATAGTCAGGACAGCATTCACTGGAAAGGACTATTCCTGCCATTGAAAGCATGATGAAGTAATATGGTCTGGTCTTTAAATTAAGATCCAGAAACCCCCAAGGTCATGTCCTGCACTACCAGTAGCTGCCAGACATTGCGCAAGCTAGCTAACTTCTCTGGGCCTCAGTTTCATCATTCAAGATGGGTATTACAAGAATACTTGCTTCATTTGGGTTATTCTGAAGTTTAATAATATGATGTATACAAAAAGGTTAGCACGTTGCCAATCATATAGTAAATGTTGAATGGACCAGCAGCATCAGATCACCTGGGAACTTGCTAGAAACAAAAATTCTCAGCCCCACCCCAGACCTACTGAATCAGAAACTATAAGGGTAGGGTCCAGCAGTCTGTGTTTTTTAACAAGCCTTCCAGGTCATCCTGATGACACATGAGTTTGAGAACTACAGGATTCAAAGAATCAGGACCTCCCCAAAACCTGAGGTTAATTAACCTCCCCTTCATAGGCTGCACAGATGAGGGGTAGATATTGGAACAAAATTAACATACTTTTTAGAAAAGAGGAAGGGGGATGCTAGGTAGGCAGCCAAATTTACTACAAACCAGCTTTGAGTTAACCATTTTGCAATCATTATGTTACAACCAGGCAGTATTTTTACATGCATAATAGATGCAAGAATTGAAGCCCAGAGGGTTTATGCAACTTACCTAATATCACACAAATAACCGTTGACAGAGCCAGGATTCCAATCAAGCTGGACTCTAGAGATTGCCTTCGAAACCATGCTATTGCATGGGTTTGTTTTTCTTCTCAAAGTTTCTCTACTTGCAAAATGGAGGACTAGCTTCAGATCTATGGAAACCCCTACCCTGCCTGGAGGAAGACCTCACTTTACAGATAAGGAAACTGAGGCTAAGAGAAGCTAAAATGATGCCCAAAGCCACTGAGTCAGTCACCACCATGACCAGAACTTAATCGCAGTCTTCTTAGGATAAGAAGCTTTACAATATCTGTTAAAGGTTATGTCTGTCTTTGTATTTAGGGAGATTATTTCCCTTCATAGTCATTTAATTTGTTGTTAAATCTGGAGTTTTAAACAATTGAGATACTAGCAGCATCTTGACTGGAGTAGAAACTGCTGAAGAGAAAAGATCCTAAATGAGCAGCTCCACTTAGAGAGGAAAGGTCCCCTCTTCCTTTACAAACCCTCTAAACACTTGCCACGGTGCTGAAGCAGCAGCTGTTTCGTCCTCACATATGACTCCATAGGGACTAATTTTAGGCTCCTTTTTCAAAAATTGGAAATCAATATCAAATCAGGTGATGGAGAAAGCCAATGAAGTTCTTTTGTCCGTATTCCCTTGCTATGGGTCACAAACACTCTTCTCTTTGCCAGCATTGATCTGATAGCAGACAACAGTCCGCGTTTCTTATGTGAGCATACTAAGATCCTTCAAGTACTCTTAGCCTGGCACAGGCTGGATTTGCTTTGGACTAGAAAAATGAAATCAAAAATTTTTCCTGAAACTTTTACTTGGGACAGTATTCAGAAGTTATTTCTGCTGCCTTGGCCAAAATGACTGAAGATTCAGTATGAGACATCCACTCATTTTTTAATAAGTTGCTGCCCTTAAATTCCTATATTGACCAAGAAGTGGCCAAAGGTTATAATTAGTCAGACAATGAAAGGGTCATCAGAACAACCACTTCCTCTCAAATTATCACCCTCTGCAATTTGGCTACCTCATTTATCATTGGATCATTTTCTAGCTTTTTGACAGTCTTTTATCTTTTCACACTCTTGACGGAGATTGAACGTGAGTTCCAGTTCTTCAATCTTGCTTGCCATGGCTTCATTATCGCCAGAATGTATTTCCTGCCCTTGAAGTTGGGCTCTACTATGTGGCTTGTTTGCATCAGTGGCAGGAGGAAAGAAAATGATAGTCCAAAGCTTAGATACAAATGTTTTTGTTTGATTATTGCTCCTCTGCCATTGCCATGAGAAGAACTTGCCCTTCTAGATGAAGCTCCATGGCTGCTCCAGGGAGGATGAGACATGTGGAGCCAGTTTAGCCAAGACCTATACTAAGAAGCAGAGCCACCCCATATACTGCAGCTTGACAGCTGACGCCAAACTGAGCCTAACCCAGATGAGCTGACCTCTACCTAACCTACATATTCATGAGCTTAATAGGTGCTTGCTGTTGTATGCTATTAAAATTTTATGCCACACTGATGTAACAATAATTAACTAAAACCCTCTTCTAAAAGAAAATTAGATAATTCCACGCATAGGATGAGCCTATAAGAAAATGTGATTGCTTTTAAAATACACATCCAGAACATGATCAGATCCATTAATTTGTCCCTTTTGAAGGATATACATTTACTCTCTTGATACTGTCTTCTTCCAAAATAGTTTGGGGAAATGCTTCTAGGAATTGCTTTCTTAATCTATAACACATATTTTGGATTATTCTCAGTAGCAGTAAATCTTCATACTTTAAAAAGTCATTTTTTTTAAGCTAAAAGATGTTAGGGAGTATTTGGATTTCTTAAAGGTCATCCAGAATTATTTTAATTTTTATTCAGTAGAAATAACATAAATACAGTTCAGAAATTTTAAAAATTTGAAATATTTCACCCTCAAACTCACAACCATAACTCAATTATTGTTTTAGTGTATTCAATCTCTTTAAAGAACTAGAATGTGTTTGTGGAGTTTTAATCTCTGCTACCTGAGATTTTTCAGCTCCGGTCTATCAAAAGTATCATATTCCTTCAATGTAGAAATGCCCAGCTCAGTGAAAACTTTTGATATTAGCAAAAATGTAGAACTTGGATGGGGTCCGATTTCTACAATGACAGCATATTTAGTGCCACTAGATGATAGTTTCTTCCAGAACATGGCCAAGTTTCTGTACACATAGTCACGAATTCTTTGCCCTCCAGTTCCAAGGATGAGTCATAATCAACACAAATGATGAGCTATATTTCACAAAATAACTTTATTTAGCACCCAGTGAAACATCTGCTTATGAAAATGAACTTGTGATAAGCCTTTATATAAAACTGAATGTATTCTTTTTAAGTCAGTTTCTTTAAAAGTTTATCCTAATCTTTGCAGGGAGTTGTAGCTTTTATGCCTATAAACTTCTTTCTTTAATATAACATTTCTCATAAGCATATATAACTACATATATCTAATGACTGAATAATATTCCAAAATTAAAGACATGACATTTATGCTTTTTCAGTTATATATTTTGTTTCTGGTTTTTTTAAATCAATAATAATGAAAGGTGGGAATGTAAATTGGTGCAGCCACTATGGAAGGCAGTATGGAGGATCCTCAAAAAACTAAAAATAGAAATACGATATGACCCAGTAATTCCACTACCAGAAATTTACCCAAAGGAAACAAAATCTCTGATTTGAAGAGTTATATACACCATTTTGTTGCCACATTATTTACAACAGCCAAGATATGGAAGCAACCAAAGTGTCCATCAATAGAGGAATGGATAAAAATGTGGTACCTATACACAATGGAATATTACCCATATAAAAGAAAGAAATCCTACCATTTGTGACAACATAGATGGCCCTAGAGGGTATTATGCTCAGTGAAATAAGCCATGTGGAGAAATACAAATACCATATGATTTCACTGATATGTGGAATCTGAAAACAAAACAAAATGAAAACAACAATAAACTCATAGACACTGAGAAGTGACTGGTGGTTACCATGGGGGAGGGGTTGGAGTGAGTGGGTAAAATAGGTGAAAGGGATAAAAAGGCACAAAATCTTAATCGTAATATAGTCACAGGGATGAAAGCACAGCATAGAGAATATAGTTAATAGTTCTATAATATCTTTCTATGTGACAGGTAGTAACCACACTAATTGGGGTGGGCATCAACAATAATGTAGATAATTGTAGAGCCACTATGTTGTGTACTTGAAACCAATGTAATATTGTATATCAGCTATACTTCAATAAAAAAAGAAAAAACAACAGGATACCTGAACATTCAGGAAAAAATATTAATAATGGAAGAAACATACCTATGCATATGGATTTCTCCTCTCATATTAGTTTCTTGTGAAAGATTCCTAGACATAGGACTATTAGATCAACAGTTGTGAACAATTTTATGGTCCTTTGGATATGGTGAGGTACTGTTTTCTAGAAGATTATGCCATCCTCACTGTAGTGAAGAACATCAATTTCGTCAGTGTCACACATATTAGATATTATCATTCATAAATCATTTGGCTGATATAATAGGGAAGCAAGTTACCTCTATATATTTTCAAAACAGCATTTATTTGATTACAAGACAGACCGAATATTTTTCCATGTTTATTTGTAGTTTTATTTGTAGTTTTATTTTTCCATGTTTGCTAGTCATTTTACATGCTTTTTTTGTTTTTTGCTAGTTTTATATTTAGTGAAGAAAAGACAGCAGCTAAAGAACCAGTGATTTGCTTGTGGGGATATGGGATAAGGAAGACCTCAAAATAAAAACATTGTGAAGAATTGTCTTTACTAATAAATACATTGAAGATGTTCCCACCCCAAAATGTCCTTTGAAAATTGGGGGTTGAGGGATGATAGGGAAAACTGTGTTAAATGCATAGAATATGCTAGACTTAATTGACAGACTGGAAATAAACAATGTATATGGAGTAAATAACAGCAACACAAGAGTTTTCAAACCAGAAGTGAAACTGTAGAACAAATTGGCAAAGTAAAAGCTGTGGCTGACTCTGTTATCTATGGGAAGAACCTGCCATATGACTCTTTTAAGGACGTTGACAAGTTTTCTTGAGGGACATAGAGTGGAGTAGTTAAGGGGTGAAGATTCAGTTCTGACTTCTATGACCTTCTAGCTGTGTGACCTTAAAAACATGAATTTCTCCCTCAGACCCTCAGTTCCACACATGCACAATGAAGGAATGGACCATGCCTGCCCCCTAAGACTGTGACAATTCAGTGAGACAATACCCGGAAACTGCTTAGCTCAGTGCTTTACTATTCTGTAAAAGAAATTCATACACAAATATTTTAGAGTTTTTTAAAAGAGTAAAGGAGACTGAGAACAATGCGTTACTAACAGCTGTTGCTGCCTATCTGGCCCTGTAGCTTTGGTCTGGCTAACCTGCCTGCCCCCCATATCAGGCAGCCCACACATTACTGGGAGAACCCACAGCTCTCCAATAAGAGCACATCCATGGCAAATTGAGCTTATTCCCCAGACTGTTTTGAATTCCCTGAGTTATTATTTAGCATTAATATATTAGTGAAAATTTAGGAAGTGAAAGACCTATACCTTGAAAACTACAAAACACTCTTAAGAGAAATTAAAGAGGACACTAATAAATGGAAATTCATCCCATGCTCTTGGCTAAGAAGAATTAATATTATCAAAATGGCCATCCTGCCTAAAGCAATCTACAGATTCAATGCAATCCCTTTCAAAACACCAACAGCATTCTTCAACAAACTGGAATAAATAGTTCTAAAATTCATATGGAACCACAAAAGACCCCGAACAGCCAAGGCAATCCTGAGAAGGAAGAATAAAGCAGGGGGGGAATCTCTCTTCCCAACTTCGAGCTCTACTACAAAGCCACAGTAATCAAGACAATTTGGTACTGGCACAAGAACAGACCCATACACCAGTGGAACAGAATAGAGAGTCCATATATTAACCCAAGCATATATGGTCAATTGATACATGATAAAGGAGCCATGGATATACAATGGAGAGATGACAGTCTCTTCATACGCTGGTGTTGGCAAAACTGGACAGCTACATGCAAGAGAATGAAACTGGATTATTGTCTAACCCCATACCCAAAAGTAAACTCAAAGTGGATCAAAGACCTGAATTTAAGTCATGAAATCATAAAACTCTTAGAAAAAAACATAGGCAAAAATCTTCTGGACATAAACATGAGCAACTTCTTCATGAACCTATCTCCCCAGGCAAGGGAAACAAAAGCAAAAATGAGCAAATGGGACTATATCAAACTAAAAAGCTCCTGTACAGCAAAGGATACCATCAGTAGAACAAAAAGAAATCCTAAAGTATGGGAGAATATATTCATAAATGACATATCCAATAAAGGGTTGACATCCAAAATATATAAAGAGCTCATGCACCTCAACAAACAAAAAGCAAATAAGCCAATTAAAAAATGGGCAGAGGAACTGAACAGACACTTCTCCAAAGTAGAAACTCAGATGGCCAACAGGGACATGAAAAGATGCTCAACATTGCTAATCATCAGAGAAATGCAAATTAAAACCACAATGAGATATCACCTCACACCAGTTAGGATGGCCACCATCCAAAAGACAAGAAATGTTGGCAAGGATGTGGAGAAAGGGGAACCCTCCTACACTGCCGGTGGGAATATAAACTAGTTCAACCATTGTGGAAAACAGTATGGAGGTTCCTCAGAAAAATAAAAATAAAAATACCATTTGACACAGGAATTCCACTCCTAGGAATTTACCCTAAGAATGCAACAGCCCAATTTGAAAAGGACAGATGCACCCCTATGTTTATTGCAGCACTATTTACAATAGCCAAGAAATGGAAGCAACCTAAGTGTCCATCAGTAGATGAATGGATAAAGAAGATGTTGTACATATACACAATGGAATATTATTCAGCCATAAGAAGAAAACAAATCCTACCATTTGCAACAACATGGATGGAGCTAGAGGGTATTACGCTCAGTGAATTAAGCCAAGCTGGAAAAGACAAGTATCAAATGATTTCACTCATCTGTGGAGTATAAGAACAAAGAAAAAAATGGAAGGAACAAAACAGCAGCAGACTCACAGAACCCAAGAACGGACTAATAGTTACCAAAGGGAAAGGGACTGGGGAGGTTGGGTGGGAAGGGAGGGATAAGGGGGAAAAGGGGGCATTACAATTAGCACACATAATGTAGGAGGTGGGGGTACAGGGAAGGCAGTATTTACAAAGACAAGTAGTGATTCTATAGCATCTTACTATGCAATGGACAGTGACTGTAATGGGGTATGTGGTAGGGACTTGATAATGGGGGGAGTCTAGTAACCATAATGTTGCTCATGTAATTGTACATTAATGATACCAGAATTTAAAATTTTTTAATTAAATTAAAAAAAAGAAGCCAAAAAATAATACATATATAGATTAGTGAAAATTTAATTAAAGTGTAATTAATATTAGTTACTAATAAAAATATTGATTATCTGCTAAGTGCTATTGTACCAAGCCCTGATTTATATGCTGCAATAACACTGTAAGGTGAATATTATTGTTATTCTGATGTGGAAGAATGAATAAAGGATTCTTTTTAACAGTTGGCATCAGAGGGCCTCTTACGGAGGGGCCGCCTTTGTTAATGGCCACTATCACAAAAGATAGCATAACTCTCTTCCCTTCTTTCTTATTTCCCCTCTCCTCCATGCTGCTGTTTGGAGCTGGGAGGCATGGCTGGGACCCCATCAGGAGCTAGAGGGCAGGAGCCGCACCCTAGAGAGGGCGGAGAGAAAGGCTCGGAGCCACCTGAAAACTTGTGGCCGGAGCCCCTGCACCCGCCTTGGCCTGTCCGTAGCTGGACTTCACTGGGAGGGAGAAAAAAAAACTCCTCTTTTCTGAGCTAGTATTTTCAAGTCTCTATTAATCTCAGCCAATCCTAATCCTAATTGATAGGATTGGGTATTGGACTTTACCCAGAAGACAGTCTTATTTAAGGTCAAAGAATAAGATTTTAGCTGACATCCGGTCGCAGCTATTTTAAAGATGGGGAATCAGAAGCTCAAAAGATTAAGCAACCTACCCAAAACTAGATATGTGACAGACCTAAATTTGGGCCAAGGTCTACGTGGCTTAAACCCTGTATTCTAACCTATCATTCCTCTCCTGACTTCTACCTCTCCCTTGGAGCTGACACCATTCTGCTTTTTGAATACTGAACTAGTCTCCCTTCTCAGCTACAGTCTGCACTCTCACTCTTCCCAAAGGTGGCCATGGTGGTCAGCCTCCAGACCCTCAAGAAAACTGACCTTTTCCCCATGCCAGCTGAGACTAGCCCTCTTGACTCTAGCCCAGGATAAATGCATATAAACCAGTATCCCTACTGGTGCTACCCAGAACAGGGAATTAGACATTAATTCAGCCATACATTCCGTAACACTTTTATTAAAGTTAGACACAAATGCATTTTCTCCTTCAAGTTGAGTCACAGCAAGATTTAAGAACTGCTAAAAATATGAGGGTAATGCATTCAAATCAGTTATTTAAGGAAGCTAGAGGTGGTTAGGGTATGTCCTTCAACCTCCTGAGACTGATTTCAGAGGGAAACATGCCCTTTCAAAAAAAGATTCTAGAATGCCACTGTGAGAAAGAGAATGCTAAGCTGGCCTGACCCTTTTGGCATTTCTTTGGATGAAGTCTAATAAATTCGTTCTTAAAATAATTTTTTTCTATTGTGAAAGTAGTTCCTGTTCATCTTAGAATAATTGTAAAATAAAAAAGGATTATAACTCAATAAGAACCACTGTTAATATTTTGGTGTTTTCAAATTGTAATCTCTTTGCTTCATAAATTTTTTAGGTGGCATGTAAAAAACAGTTATTGTTAACAGTAACTATTTTTATTTTTCATGTAATGAATGCAGATTGTAATATATTTAGAAAATAGAAGTATGAAAAATATATAATAACCCAGAATGTTAATGCCTAGAGAAAATTAATGAAAAGCATTTTAGTGTTTGTCCCAGCAGCCTTTCTGATATATATTTCTACATGATCAAAATCAAACCGTACAGGCTAGATTTTTAAGTAAATTCAGCTTATAAACACCCAGGTTCTACATAGATGTTGCAAAGAGTCTTTTCTTTAGAAATCAGTATCTAAGTTCATATATATGAATTTTAAAGAAGCAGAACGTGATCGCTCAAGTTCTTTGGCAAAGAAAATAGCTAATATCTTGTTCTTTGCAACTCTGATTTTGTGGAAGGAAAAAATATATATGATTTGTTTAGTAATCTTTCTGGCACAGTATCCCCAGCATGTAAATAATTTTGTCATTCTTAGCGAGTGCTTGCAGAGTAACAACAATTACTGTTTCAAGTGGTTTTCAAACATGGCAACAACATCCACCTAAATTATGGTGGGAAGAATGTGGCCCAAAACACATTTCCTGCTACTGTAAAATGAGCAAAAACAAAAAAATGAAGAGCTGAGAGCCCACTGTCTTAGTCAGTTCAGGCTGCTCTAACAGAATACCATAGATTGGATGACTTCAACAATATGTATTTTCACAGTCTGGAGGCTGGAAAGCCAAAGACCAGCAGATTCAGTGTCCAGTGAGAGACGACTTGCTAGTTCCTAGACAGCCATCTTCCTCCTGTGTCCTCAACTTGGCAGATGGGGCAAGGGAGCTCTCTGGGGTCTCTTTTATTAATAAAAGCACTAACCCCATATATGTGGGCTCCACTGTTGTGACTTCCCAAAGGCCCCACCACATTGGAGATTAGTTTTCAACGCATGAACTAGGGGTACACATTCAATCTGTAGCACCCACTTCCTCTTCATCTTTTCTCTTAACGCTGTCCACTTATTTGTCTGCTATCTTTGTTCACAGACAACACAACTTCTTCCTACCTCTGTGTTTCCTCCTTACTTCCTGTTCCCACAGTTTTCTAAGAACTGCCTCCTCTGAATAGACAAGACAGATGGGGGAGACAGTAATTCACACTGCAGACCTACACAAAGGTGCGGCTGAAATGCTGGCACAAGGATCCTCAGAGTTCCACAACCCTAGAATTACATTTGTAATCAAATGAGTCCCGAAAAAGCCACATGACCATTGCCTTCCCTGGAGGGTCAACCTATTATAATCATACTGCATAGAAAGCCTTATATTACAGTCTTAGAGCAGCAGCATGTTTAAAGAAGCAAAGCCCAGGAGTTTGTAAGCTTCATCCTTGCCTCCTTCAAATATTAAAGGATATCCACAGGAACTCAAAACTCCCAGGGATGCCTTTCTCCACGTGCCCTAAAGAGCCCTTCTCTCTCTTTCATCAACCCATACCCCCCATCCCTACCAGCCTAGTGTCTCAGTGGCCCTCTCCTCCCTGGCCTCAAGGAACAAGCTGTTGACCCCCCTCTCTCCCACTAGACACCAAGGGGAGCTGTCATTCTTTGAAGCTTCTGAGAATCCACCTGCAGTTTCCAGTTCTGTCTTAGGAGAATGGGAGGGAGCCAAGAGGGCAAAGGGCAGGTGAAAGACAGTTGTAATTTCATCCCCTCGTATAACACGGTTCAGGAGGAATGAGATGCTGGTGGTGTCCGTGAAAGGAACCAGGAAGACTGGAGTCCAGTGCATCACCTCCCCAAGGACAAGGTGCAAAGCTCTCTTCTGAGTCATGTCTATCCTTGTCAAGTTCCAGCACTCTTACACAAGCATCTGGACTGGGACATACTGGGAAACAAGCTCATTTCAGGCGCAAAGTTCACAGAGGGTATGTGAGAACACAGATCGTGCTGAAGACGTGGCACTAACAACCTCCACACTTCCACCTGCTCCTCAATGACCACCAGCCACCACCCCTAGCGATACATGCACCACCTCCTGGGTGCAGTTACTGTCTTGTCTTCCTTTTGAAAGAAATTTTTTGAATGTGAAAAATACAGAGAATCAGTACCACTGAGAAGAGATCATTGTTAGCATACTGCCATGTGTTTTAGAGTCTTTCTTCTCATTTTACTTTCATGCTGAGCTGGTAAGACATCCTCATGGTTCAAGATATAAAAGGTAAGAAAGGGTATGTAGTGAAAATCTCCCCCATTCCACTGCTGCCCATAATGCTGTTTTCTGCCCCCAGAGGCTATCACGTTTCAACTATTTTTTAAATAAAAGAAATAAAACATTATAGATATAGTTGAAGTCCCCTTTTCCTCATTCTCCTTCAATGTTCCCCAGAGGCAAACATTATCGTGAATTTGATGCATCTATTCAATGTCTTTTTATGGTTTTATATACATATGTATGTATTTGTGAACCACAGAGAGTTTGGTACTGTGCTTTTTGTAATTCCCATCAATGGTATCATACCTTTAAGCACTATGCTCGGCTGCCACTTCATTCCTTTTAACTGCTATATGATATTCTAGTGTACGACTGTACTATGTTTTATTCATCCATTTTCCTACTAGTAGATACAAAATTCTTTCTTATTTTTCAGTAATACCAACAGTGCTACCACTTTGGTGTTTTATAAATTAAAACAATGTTTGGGGCTATTTCTCCCCAGATGAATCTATAAATCCAAACTCATCCAGCCGAAACCTAATAGGATATTTTATGAAAACGAATAAGCTAATTCGAAAGTTCATCTGGAAAAGAAAACAAACAAGAATTGGCAAAAATTTCTTGGAAGAAGTCACGGAAATGACTTGCCCTGTAGTCTCATAAGCTGCTTTTTTTACTTAGTATATTGGGGTGGGGGGAGGATCAGCTGGGTGCTTCTAAAAGAGGAAGGTGGTCCTTCTTTCCCTGGAGGTTGCTCCATCTAGCTGGGATACTGGAATCATGCCTGAGAAGGAAGCCAGCACTGCACGGTCCAAACAAGAAAAATCTAGAGAAATTGAGCCAGACCCCAAAATGCCAGAGCTAGAGACAATCTTACCTCTACGCTTGCTATTTAGATCATAAATGTCCTAGTTGTAAATCCTCATTTAAAGGCACAGGGAGAGGGGAAGACTGCCTTATCTGTAGCCAAAAGCATGCTGACTGATACAATGTCTTACAACAATGCCCTGCTTAATCAATCCTGGACTGTCAGATTAAGTGATTTTCAACTCGTTTGCAACCTGCCCCCATGCCAAACAAAATACTGCAAGGAATATATTTGTTGGTAAATCTCTGTGCAAGTCTGATCATTTTCTTAGGATAGATTGCCAAATAAT
The DNA here is from genome assembly GCA_032199065.1 of Smutsia gigantea. NCBI lineage: Eukaryota > Metazoa > Chordata > Mammalia > Pholidota > Manidae > Smutsia > Smutsia gigantea. The sequence goes on along the minus strand of JAVSCE010022708.1, from coordinate 55,987 downwards.
TCCTATGCAAATGGAATTACTCAACCTAGAATATGGAAAGATGAGGTTTGCTTGATAGAAAATAATGTAACAAATTCTAATTCAGTAGAGAAAAATATGGAAACTAAAATAATGTCTGAGTCCTACCCAATGTCTCCTGTTTCACTTACTGTCAAGAGGGTCAGGACATTTTCCTCCCTAAGATCCCAAGACCTCTACTCTGTATTTGCTGCCCCTAGAATAACAATAACAGTAATGACAATGTTTAACATTTATTAAGCCTTTATTCTGCACAATAAGGTATTCATATATTTCATTCGCCCTTTCAATCCTTCCAAGAAGATGCTGCTAGTGTTCCTGTTTCACAAATGAGGGAGGGAGGTTTAGGGAGAGTGAATGCCGTGTCCAGGGCCATGCTGCTACTTGAAGGACCTGGGATTCCAGCCGGCAATCTTACTGCTCATGCTCCTGCCTCTCGACCTCTCCCAGAGTCTTTGCTTAGTGGTCGCCTTCCACATCTCTCCACCCAGTTCGGTAGCCTAGTGTTCTTTTAGTTTACATTAGAAGAATATTCAAAGAATAAATGCCACAGTTGGCAGGAAGCAGGTAAACAGCCATGCTCCCAACAGCCTAACCTGCTCCATCAGTTACCCAGAGATGGAGGCTCTTCTGGGGTAACGGCTTGGTCTCCGTGAAGATGAGCAAGGGAAAATGCCTCCCAAGGGAATGGCTTGGTCTCCGTGAAGATGAGCAAGGGAAAACGCCTCCCAGGAATATCATCACCATCATGATCCTCCCTTCTCTTGCAGAACTAAGTCAAAACCCTCAGCAAGTGTTACCCAACACCATGCCCAAAGATCCTGTGTCACAGATGCTGCTTCTGCTTCCCTGGCATCCATTGCTCCATTCCTGCTTCGCCAAAGCTCATTTCCTCTGGAAGATTCACATGGTTTCACCCCCAAACGTAAGGGATATGGCATGTTATTCAAGCTAAGCCTATATGAACTGAGTGATTGATTCAGAGGTGGGCTCTGGTCTGTGCTGGTCCAATTAGAGTGGCTCTTGACAACAACAGCCTTCACATTCCCCTCGGCTTGATTAACCTTTAGACAGGATTCATGATTCTGGGAACCTGACCTCCCTTTTCTGTAGAGCATTTACTGTAGAATACTTGCAGTTGTACATTCTTTCTCTGTCCCTTGGAGATGTAAATCCTCTACAACCCAGGGATGTCTTTCTGATGACCTGTGAACCATCTCTCTAAAATGTGGTCATCAAGGAAGATAAAACTCCTAACTCCCAGTCTCTGTGGGAAGGCAGAAGTCTAACTCCATAAGGGCCAATCGGCAAACACCGAGGCTCTTATCACATTAACCCACCTCCCTACTGATGTCCTCTAGTGCTTTCTCACTAGCTCACCCCAGCACTTTAACAATTCTCCCATCCTTTCTTTCAGCAGAAGTTCAACCTCTCCCCTATCACAGTTTCTCTTTGACCCTCTCAGCACCTCCCTGGGACTACCAAGAATGACAACAATCTCCCACTAGATGTCAATGAGGAAGTATAGGGTCATGTTCACTGCTAACAGCCATCTTGGGATCTAGAGGGAACCCAGTCCTGGTATAAAGCTCACAGTGCCAGGGACAGAAAACAGAGCCAAGGCAAAGGGTTCACCTGATTCCTTGAGCACTCTGGATACACTGGATTATAACACTGACACACGGGTCAGGTCTTGACCCAAACATGCTCTCCATCTCAACCTTTCAAATGCATAAGCTAATAAATTCCCTTTATTGTTTCAGCCAATTTGGATCAGGGGTTTTGTTATTTGCAACCAAAAGGATTCTCACCTGTCTGGGGCTTCCAAGCATAAAACATGGATCATGGTCTCCCAATAATAGCAAAGCTAATACTTACATAGTACTTACTAAGTGCCAGGCACAGTCTTAACACTTTATGCATTTTGATTTATGTAACCCTCACAGTAACCCTATGCAGTAGTTTGTTTGTTTTTTAAGCCCATTTTAGAAATGAGGAAAGCAAGACACAGAATCAGGTTAAATAACTGCCACAGCTAGCTGATATCAGGGCCAGGCCCACACCCAGTCAGACCCTTTGGCTCTGGAGTTCTTGGTCTTACCCAGGCCGCCAGCAGCTCACCCACTGCTGTCCCGGGTCCCCTCGTTAAGCGGTCCAACAGCGTCACACTGGACTGGTGGAGGTGGGAGTGGACTGGGGAAAGGGCATATGCGGATGTTCTTTTCCATTTATTTTTAGGGAACCTGAAACTACACGTGTCCGTTTTCATTATTCCAAAATCCAATTGAGAATTCGACTGTCACTCTCCCAAGTCACTAAGGAAACTTCTTCTGCCAGGTTATTTCTCAGCTGCTGACAGTGGTTGTCTACGGCTGGGTCGATATTTTCATGTCTACTCATAATCCTGTGTGTCAAGATCACTGAAAAATAAATGCTGGGGTTTTTTCTTCGTGTTCCAGCTGCTGCTTTGATTCTTAGACACAAAGTCAAAAGTCTATCTCCCAGGTATTATGTGCATAGAATTCAAAAGGTGTAAATGTATGAAGAATTTATTAACATAAATATGGAAGTATTCGCAACAATTGTGCTTTCTGAGGAAAAGCAACCCATGCATCATCTTCATTTTGCTGAGGTAGCTGTGGAAGCTTCAACCAATGACACTTGGGCTTTAAACTATACCTCTATCTCCATGCCAAATACACTTAAATTTTTCATTAAAAAGGAAAAAAAACTCAGAGCTCTGCAAAAATTTTCTGTACTTCCAAGACCTTATGATGTTTAAGGTCGATAACAATCTTTAAGGTAAATGAATGGGTGATATTTTCCTTAATTATTTTATCCTTCCCTCTCTTCGGTGTTTTGTTTTGTTTTTTTCTATTTACTAATTTGACTAAGAGCCCAAGAAGCAAAAGCAGAAAAGAGAAGAAAAATGTGGGCAGTACCTCCAAGTTCAAAGACCAGCTGTTGGGAGATAACAGTTCATAACAACTAAAAGTCTGAGATGAGATGTTTGAATATGTACATTTCAAAGTGAACCAGAAACCTTTACCTGGGAGTCAGGGGGGAAAAAGGAGGTTTCCAATATTCTTGCCCTATGCAAATGATTCTCAGAGTGGCCTGTGGAATTAATCAGACCACTCCAAAAATACACAAATTAGCCACAAGTACATATCACAATCCTTTTTAGTAATATAAGGCTCCATTTTTTTCCCTACAAAATTATTTCCCTTTTTATTGAGATATAGCTGGCATATTAACTATTACTTCTTTATTTATCATTTTATCACATCGTTCCCTCCTCTATACCTCCATTTTTAAAAAGTTGGAATCTATCTGGCAAATATAGGTTTATTTTGCACCATGGCAGGGGTAGGGGAGACAAAACATCATTTCTCAGAATCTTCCTTTACTTTTCAGTGCCTGCATGCAGATCAAACATAAATGGATATAAAGTAAGACCAACTATTGAATGTCTACCAAATACTAAGTTCTAAACAAGATACTTTAACATTCGTCATCTCATTTAAACCTATGAAAGCTCATGAAATGTTAATCGTTCTCTTTTTAAAAAGAGGGAACTAAAGAAACTTCAAGTTCCATTGCAGGGGGGAGCAGATAGAGGCTTGTATCCTTTCTGATCCATGCACTTCCAGCTACCGTGCTGCTTTTCCGGAACAATCAGAAAACAAATATACACAGAGCCCCTGACTTCAACCCAATGGACAAGCTAGCATGAGACAGTTCTCTCAGTGGAGATTGTTCTCTCCCATCCTCAGACAGCCACAGAAGACAGGCATATTTGCAAAACTGGAATTCACTAAAGTTTGGTATTATGTCTTAATGCAATAACTAATGAGAAAAGAAATATAACTAGTGTTGTAGAACGGCAGTTGAGGAAGACCCCATGCTTTAAATCTAATTATTACAAGTCTGCAAACAGTAAGACTGCTAAGTCCACTTCATGTATCAGCTTGGATATGTGCAACACAGGCCAGACGGGAGCACCAAAACTGTCAACACAGACAGACTCAAGATGTCAACAGAAGAAAAGGACCCAAACAGGGTAGGAAATACCAACCGCTCTAGACTACAGTGCTATGTTTATCAGTGTAATTTGTCTGCAGCTTAATGCACTGTTATGTAGATTCTACCACTCTTTAGTGTAGATTCAGCCATTCTCAAATAACCATTGGTGATCTTTTATAGTTTCATGTTAAAAGAAACACACCAAATAAGAGAGGAGTACCAGAAATCTGGGACACTGTTCTTACTGCTGTAGCTAACAGTGATCAGACCCAATTGACAATTGCTCTAAAAATTCTGGTCCCTGGAGTAGAGACAATGTAAGCAGCATGAACTCTTCCTGAACAAGTTTCATTTCTACTTGACTTTCTGAGCAAATTTCATTACATATTAAATAAGTAATATTTTTAAAACCTACAGTGATGAACATAAGATTTGTCAAAAGCCTTCACTAACTTAATAAAAAATATGCTTGAAACCTAATTCTTCCACAGATAAATCAGAGACTAAAATGTGTGTACCTTTCTGTTATTCTTCCAGAGATTTGTAAAGTGATGGAAGAAATTATGCAGGAAGGTATAGATGAGACCATTTTGTACCATCAGTGATTGGTGGTCAAATAAGATTCCATATTTTTTCTAAAACTTACTTCATCTTAGGAAAGCTAAATTGTTGCAATATACATTCCTCACTTTCCTTCATGAAAAATGTATCCTTTCCAAGACTAACCCTTGGACAGTATACTAGCCCCGTGTCTTTCACTGGTTTTTTGACACATTCTCATGAGTCACTTGCACACTTTCAGAGTGTAAACCTTAGAGAAAGAGGCTTTGTTTTGTTTTATGCAAAACCTTTGACTCCTATAATATGCAGTTCACACCTTTGGTGTCAGATAAATGACAAATAATCATTAGAGGCAATAACACATTCAGATGTGAAGTTTTACAACAATTCCTGTTTTCCTTGAGCTGCTAAAATCATTAAATTTATGACATTGGTGGGTTAGCATAACTGGATGCCTCTGCTCTATTTACTTAATTTTTGAATCGACTGGAACGTGCCTTTAATGGAAATTGTATTATAGTGTTCAAATATCTTGTGCTCTGAACAAGATTATTAGCTTTAGAAACCAAATGGGATTTTATCCGTTGTCATTATTCTCTGTTTTCCTTGACATGTTCATCCCATCTATCGGAAAACCAAATCTGATGTCAGAATCTACTCCAAAATACCAACAACATGTTTTATAATGGCAAAGCTAACACCTATGAATAATAAAATTGCAAACAAGCAGAGCACCATCAAAAATTCAAGATGATTATTTTTTAATGATTACATTACCTCTTAGGTGTGATAGTATACAAAGCATAGGGCATTGTCTTTCTCAAGATTGAATTCCAGTGACTTTCTGAGCCTGAGGACCATGAGGGCAGAAGCAATATTTTTTCCATCAATCTAACAATAATGCATGTCTTGCATAGCAGCAAGTTGGGAAAGAGAAAAGGATTCCTGGCTCATTCCTCATCTTCCCTCAAACACTTTTAAGCTAATTACCTGAGGAATTAAATGACCTTTGCCTCCAGTGCTAGATCAGAGTGAAAAGACAGAATTCTTATTCTAGTCGTGTCACTGATCTGTTGGAGTTATTAACATAGCTTCTAAAATCTGTCTCAATTTAAGTATATCCTAGAACCATGAGATGCTAGACACCACCCTAGACTATAACTCCCTCATTTTTTACATTAAGAAACCAGGCTCAGTGAGCTTCAGGGCCTAGCCCAGAGCCATCTTCCTTGATTCTATATGGTTTTTTTGAGCTCAGACCCATCCCAGGGCTCCACGGCAGGTCTCCAAATTCACCTTAGGATTCACTGTCTTGTTCCCAGACTACCTGCCCTAACCCACTGGGAACTCCACATCCAACACTCTCCCAAATATCACCCTTTCCTATTACAACATTTCCTTCAAATCCAGCAGCAGAACTAGTTCTCTTTAAGTTGCTCTGTTAAATTGCAAATACCCTAGGAGGTGTAATACCTTATTAGCTATAATAGTTACCATTTATTGAATGTTTTATATGCCCTGGATACTGTATCAGGCATGCTGTAAACACCCCCTACATTTAACCTTCACGACACCATGAGGTTGATATCATCATACAAATAGGAAAAACGAAGGTCAGGGAACATAATTAACATGCTTCAGGTCACACAGCTGGTACGTGCTACGCCAGAACCTCTCCCTACCTCTGTCTGGTGCTCTTAACCACTGTACTTACTGCCTGTCATTTCTTCCTATAGCATTTGGTCATTCATGCAACACACATTTTTTTGAACATCAGATATATGCTGGCACAGTGCCGGAAGCACAGAGAATGCAGAGATGAAAGAACAGCTTGGGGAAATGGGGGCAGCAGTTGACGCTTGAGATCCGGAACTATGCCTCCCCAGGGTGGTGACTCAGTGCCCGAGCCTAGTCACACCATGGGACTCAGAAAGGGGCAGATCTTAGGACTGCTCCAGGCAATAATAAATCAGACCTGGTCTGAGGAGGGCATGCTTCTGAGCCTCTACACACTCAGGTGGCCCTATCAATTCCAGATATTTCTTTCCGAGTTTCCTCCCAGCCCTGGCTGCCATCCCCCACAGCAAGTTGATTTGCAGGCTTTCTTCGCCTGGGTCTGTGAGGCTCAGGCAAGTATGGGGTTTTTCCCCTGGCATACCTAGACAGGAGGGTCAGCAATTCCGTCTGTTTTTACCTGTTATGCACTTGCACTCGGTGGGTATTTTATAAATCGCTAACGTGTGCAGAGTTTGGTTTTCTGGCTGCTTCTCCACCTCTCTCTTGCTTCCCCACTGCCGACGTAGGGGCTGTTCTTGCGTCTTATTTGAACATTGGCTCAAGCTTCCTCTTTTAAATTACTTCTGCTGTCAGCTCATTTAGTGGCATCACTCTTCCATAGGTTTGGGGTTTGCTTTTTTTTTTTTTAAGTTTCTTCCTTCAACAAAGCTTTCGAAGACAGGGTTCTGGGCTTATCACACTGTGTTCTGGTCATTTGGCACTTGGATCTCGAAAGTGTTTCACTGACCATGTGCTTTTTCTACTGCCCCTTCATCTCCTTAGATTTGTGGAGTGTTTTGTAATGGGCTATTCAAGAAGTGGCCGGGCTGGGGTGCCTTGCCTTTGGTTGCGATTTCTCATTTGATTTCCCACATTTGTCTTCAGTGGGTTCGTTGAGCTTGGGAAAAACAGCAATCAACGCAACTAAGTATCCGTGAGACATAAGCAAAGCAGAACAGTTAAACCCTACAAAGATGAATTGTGGTTTGTTTTTTTTTTAATCAGATGATTTACTCAAAGTAAGAAATTAAAAAGTCAAATAGAAAAGGAACAGTGAAGTGTGAGAAGGAAATGCTGACAGCTAAATTACCCTTCACGTAAAGAGAGCTAATCCTCCTGCCAGGGTCTAGACGAGGGGGCATTCATGCCAGGGCTCGAATTTAAATTCCTGTGGCCCAGGATGGCCTTCAGACCATTATTCTCTTTCCCTTATCAGTGCTTTCTTCATGGCAGCAAATGTTTGGCTACAGCCAGCCTCAAGCCCTTGGGAGGATGAGCACATTTTTACAAAGCAGAAAAAATAAACATGGCACAGTCGCTGCCTATTTCAGGACCACATATGGCTGCTTTTAGATGGGCACTGTCCACTTCCCAAGGCCAGCTTCCCATTTCATCCTGAGCTAGCTTTATTAATCAATTACCAAATTCCATCTCATTCTGTCACTCACTTCAACTTTGTAAGAAACGAAAGGGGGAAGATGTTAATGACTGGAAACTTCCATGTGTAAAAGCTGAAACCAGCAAATATTCATTTTCTCTTTTGGCAGACGACTCTGGTAATTAAGGTAAACTGCTAATAATCCTTTTCAGAGTGCAGGATAGATTGTTCCCAAACATAGTGAAGGGAATCATATTGAGCAGCTTGAAGCCCAGACAGTTCCTTAAAGAGAGCCAAGAACAACAAAAAAATAAATAATAAATAAATAAATAAAACAGCCCACAAGGAGGAAAAAAAAACCTGGAGAAGCCAAAATCTGAGTCTGACCCAAGGTTTCGGTCTCTTGATGTGTTCTAGGCTGTACCTTTTTATGATGATGTGCCCATGTTCCAAAAAGATCTCAGAAGTTGATATACATTTGACCACTCTTTTTTAAAGCAGGAATTTTACCAACTGTTTGTGCCAAAGACACTTGAGCAGTGCTTGGCAAATTTTTGTTGCAAAGGGCCAGATAATCGGTATTTTCAGTTTTGCTAGCCATATTGTAACTCTGGCTCCTCTGCCACTGTACAGAGAAAGCAGCCATAGACAATAGTAAACACATGAGTGTGGCTACATTCCAATAAAGCTATATTTATAAAAATGGGATGGGTCACGTCGCTAATTATCAGGAATATGCAAATTAAAACCACAGTGAGATATCACCTCACACCAGTAAGGATGGCCAACATCCAACAGACAAGAAACAACAAATGCTGGCAAGGATGTGGAGGAAGGGGTACCCTCCTACACTGTTGGTGGGAATGTAAATTGGTTCAACGATTGTGGAAAGCAATATGGAGATTCCTCAAAAAACTCAAAATAGAAATACCATTTGACCCAGGAATTCCACTCCTAGGAATTTACCCTATACAGCAGCCCAGTTTGAAAAAAACATATGCACCCCTATGTTTATTGCAGCACTGTTTACAATAGCCAAGATATGGAAGCCACCTAAGTGTCCATCAGTAGATGAATGGATAAAGAAGATGTGGTACATATACACAATGGAATATTATTCAGCCATAAAAAGAAAAGAAATCCTACAATTTGCAGCAACATGGATGGAGCTCAAGGGTATTATGCTCAGTGAAATAAGCCAGGCAGAGAAAGACAAGTATCAAATTGTTTCACTCATTTGTGGAGTATAACAGCAAAGCAAAACTGAAGGAACAAAACAGCAGCAGACTCACAGACTCCAAGAAGGGACTAGCAGTTACCAAAGAGGAGGAGTGGGGGAGAGAGGGTGGGGAGGGAGGGAGAGGATGATTAAGGGGCACTATAATTCACAATTACAATGTAGGTAGGTCACAGGGAAGGCAGTATAGCATTGAGAAGACAAGTAGTGATTCTATAGCATCTTACTGGGTTGATGGACAGTGACTGCAATGGATGAGGTCTTGATAATATGGGTGAATGCTGAAACCACAATGTTGTTTGTGTGAAACAATCATAAGATTGTATATCAATGATACTTTAATAAAAAAAATGAGGTGGGTCATTTTTGACATGGGGGCTGTAGTTTCCTGATTCCTGCTCTTGAGGATAAGATAACAGGGTATGACACAGAACAAGCCAGACACTTCCTCTTCCCACAATAGACACTTTCCGGTTCCAGACATGAGCTGTACCAGGAAAGATGAGCTCAGTCTACAGGGAAAACAGCCCATTTTGGAAACGTAGACTTCCTGAGCCCTCTGACAGCTGTGACACAGCACAGCATTATTTAGTCTCTCCCTCAGTTACAGTGAGTCACTGCTTGATTTGCAAGATCCCCTACTTGAACGATAATATTGAAAGCCCACTAATATTAATCACAGCAAGAAGCTGCCCCTAAAACTAGGAGAGGAAATTACTTTACAGTTTTAATTTCAGACTATAAACTAAAATGACTATATATCAAATGGTTTTTAATGGTGCCTTTGGTACTAACACAAGCAAGAGTGATCACTTTAAAGTCATTTTGTTTCTCCAGAGCAGAACATTTGCCTGGAGTCTTGAATCAAGAGACTCGAATAGATACACCATACAATATACAGGAAAAGCATGGGCTTTGAACTCAGATAAACCTGGGTTCTAACTTCTGCTCTGCCACTCACTACCCATGGAACTTGGATGAGTTGTTCAGTTTTTCAGAATTCATTTCCCTGTTTCCAGAATGATGCAGGAAGTCCTGCCCTGGTTCTCTTTCCCTCTTCCACAAAGGATTGTTGGCCATGAATGAGGGCATTTGGGGCAGAGGGCTGTGCAATGAGGTAATTGTTGAAGAACGGCTTTGTCCATTGTACAGCACTCCTAACACAAGAAGGGGTATCATTTTTTAATGGAACCAGCAACTAGACTGGACAGTCCTCTACTTACATTGCATCAATTCGTGCCTCCAGTATGACCCTCAGGGTAGATTTTTACCCATTGCAAGACCGTCTGGTCTCAGGGATTAAGTTCACTAAGTAGCATCCTGATGTCTAGGCAGTGATATTGAGACATATTAGAGCTCAGTCCTCCTGTACCATTTTCTATCTTCAGTTTTTAGGGCAAAAATCCCTGAATAAATCTAGTTAGACAGGCAGGCAGATGATGCAGGTTCAGTAAGGGAGTCACCTCCTCCCCCATTCCAAACTCTCCTGTCTTTCTTGTACATTCTCTCCAGGAAATCTGTGGGAGATACACCCCACCTTTTTCTTGGTGGCCAGCATCCCTAGGCCAGCCATTCTTCTCACAAGGAGATCTTTCTCCTCAACTCAAGATGTCACCTGTCTTGATTTTTTCCATCTCTCCTAATTATAAAAATTTTTTAGTCATTTATTTCTTGATGTGATATTGTGCCTTTGCAATAGTCAGATGCAATTGGTAAGTGTAGGATAGGCCCAGGGGATAAAGTAGCACTTACCAAAAACATCCTGAAGAGAAGAAAATGTAATTTAAATGGGGTGAGCAGTGAGGATGCCCACCCTGTCCTGGTTGACAAAACTAAATGTTGTCAAGGTATCTATTTCTTACCCCGTTAATATCATTTCTATGATTTAATAATTCCCAAAAATTCCAATGAAGGGGGGATCACTTTGTTTTATATACTGTGACAAGATTATTTTAAAGTTCATGTGGATGAATAAACAGATGAAACCACCTAAGGAAGGTTTTTAAATGAAGAGTGACAAATAGATACATGCTTGACCCAACATTTCTCATTTTAAAACTGTGATACATACATAGTAAAATTGGAAGCCAGAAATAGTTTCACACTGAAACAGATCCCAGTGTATTTATGGTAAAGGATAAAAGATAAATGATAATAGTAAAAGGATAAAGATTTAAAACTACCTCCTACAGGAAGCCTTCCTTGGTTACCTCAGTTCTGGATTAAATGACCCTCTTTGGTAATCATACAGTATTCTGCTAATGCTTTATATACATTATACAATTAAAACATTATATATATAAATAAAACACTACCAGAATCCCAGAAGCCACCTCATTCCCCTTCCAGGGACAATCCCCATCCTTTGATCTAAGATTTCTGATGGTCACTACTATCCTGACTTCTAACAAAGAGATTAGTTCTGCCTACTTTGGAACTTTCTATAAATGGATTCATACAGTCCATACTCTTTTCTGCCTGATTTCTTTTGTTCAGTATTATTTTTGTAAGATCTAGCCATGTTGTTGGAGTTCATTTCTTCTCATTGATGTACAGGATTCCATTAGGTGAATATACCAATATATATTTTTCTGATGTATCACAGATGATACTTGTCTTGTTTCCATTTGGGGGCTATGTGCTACTATGAACATTCTCATGCAAGTCTTTTGGTTGAACGCATGTGCACATTTCTGTGGCATATGCCTGGTGACAGAGATACTGGGTCATAAGGTATATGTTCTTGTATCTGTAGCAGACAATGCTAAGCAGCATTCCAAAGTGTCTGCACCAAGTTACATGCCAATCAGCAGTGTATGAGAGTTTCCTTTGCTCTATATCTCACCAGAATTTGGTATTGTCTGTTTCATATTAACCATTCTGTTGCATGTTCTGGGCACACATCTAAAAGTACACTGTCATACATTATCTGCGTAGTTGACTATCTCCTTCCCAAGTTTGTAGGAATATACTCTACTAAGAAACTAAGGCCCAAAGAGGCTGGAAGACATACCCAAGGTCCCAACTTACAAGGATTCTGTACAGCACAGAAGTCCCTAATGGGCAATGGTCATAGGACCAGGGAGCAGACTGCCTTCCTTAAAAGAGCTGAAAAACCTATCTCCAGATAATTATTAAAACTTGCTCTTATATCCAGAGAATGGCTCAGGCACACACATGCATGTGCATGTGAAAACACACTCATACATTCAGCCTTTCTAAATGGAAGGTTTAATTTGGAAGCACACTGCTGTTAGTTAAATGATCCTGCAACCAAGAGCCACCCATCTCTCCCTTATCTCCCTTTGGTTAAATGTTTTGAAATGAGTTTCAGATGGGGTTGGCTCAAATGACAGCTCTTCATTTCACCTTGTTTCTGCAGATGCCATTTGTGGGGATGTTTTATGGTTCTGTTAATTACCCATGTCCAAAGGTTATTTCATTGTTTCTAGAGAAGCAGAGTTATAAATGTAAATATTTTGAGGCAGCGAATTACTTCAGCAAACTAAAATCGAGTTCCTAGTATACAAATCAATGCATATATTTAAAATGTGCATTATTTCAATTTTTACTAACATTCTAAATATTTTTCAGGCACAAGCCTATGCCTGGAAGAGCAGAGGCAGATGCTGTGCTTTAAAAACAGACCTGGAAGTCCAAAGGATGTGGATTCAAACCCGGCTCTAATATTTGGACAACACTCTTTAATTTCTCTGAACCTCATTTCCTCATCTCTGAAATGGGAGATTTTAATACTAGCTCTCTGCTAGTGTTAGGAGGTTCATTAGACTATTCCAGAAAAAGATCTGACAATAATTAGTGCACAGTGATTGCCTGCTGAGGCCTGAGAGCTGAGGAACTCTGTCACGGTGAGGAATGGTGGAAAGAGCTTGTGGCATAATGGCTGAGAGTTGAGGTCCTGAAGCCATGATGCCTGAATACATATTCTGACTTTACCAGTTAAGAGCTGTGTTACTTTGGGCAAGTACTTAACCCCCCTGTGCTTCAGCTCCTGCAACTATAAAATGGGTAGCAACAGTATGAGTTACATGGAACTGTGAAGATTAAATGAGATAATCCATGAAACCTGCTTAGAACAGAACGTGACAGTGTTGAGTGAATAATGAATGTGAGTGGCAAACAGGTGTGAGTTTGCCCCAGGGATAACTACTTATGTTTACTACCTGCTGTGGGAAAATAAGGCTGGTGTCCTTTGTTGCATTTCACTTGTCCTAACCTGACCGACACCCTTGCAGTCTAATTTTTCTTCTGCTGTGTTCCTTGAAATGGAAAATAAATGCCTTAGTTATGAATAAAAATGGAACGTTTCTCTCCTAGGTGTCGATAAAAATTATTTTTTTTCCCTGAGGAGGAAAAGACTCTTTAGCCCTCCTGGCAGATCCCAGCATCGGAGGCTTGCTGCGCTCAGCGTGCGGGGCTTGGTGCTTGCTAGGAACCGCCTCAGCAGCTCAGCACAGCGAGGGGCAGCAGGGGGGGAACTTCAATAGTCCACCACGGGCCAGCGCCCAGCACTGAGCCCTTACTGAAAGGGTGCCAGAGAAGACAGCCTCTTGGGCCATGGCCACCAAGACTAGACTTCGCCTGGTAACAAGGCCCCGCCACACCACGGCCCTGCTCCCGCAGGGACACCTCAATTCCAGCATAGAGAGAGAAAAGCCTAGATTTTTACATCAGTCCAACCTGGGTTCAAAACCCACTTCAAATAGCATGACTCGAGGCAGATTATTTATCCCCCTAGCTTCAGTCTCATCTCCATAAAGTGAGGAAAAGAATACTTACCTCAGAGGTAATGGTGAAGAATAAATGAGATAAAGTAGGTTTGTAAAGCACTTCTGCTGGTAGCTGGCACATAGTATCTGTGATCATAACTTTCCAAACCTCAGCACTAATGTACCCAGAGCACTCTGCATATGACCTCTCCAAGAGCAATGGAAGAGACGGGAAGCTGCCGAGAAAGGCTCGGGCTGCATCTCATCTCCTGCTCTCTGGCGCACACAGCAGTTGGCTCTCTCATCCTGAAGGGCCTCTCATGATCAGTCAATCTGCAGGCCACGGGCTGCAGGCAGAGAGGCAGAGCCTTCCTTGGCACAGCTCAATTACTTTCACCTTCACTTCCACACTGGGCAGATTCCTTTCTTACAGAAGTTTGCTAAAAACTTTATGGAGCAGTCAACACCAGTGTTCTGACCTTTTTCAACCACTTCCCCTAGGGGAACAGGCTCAGAAGATACAGCCTCACTTCCCAGGTTGTCACCGGCATACTTCACTAAATGTTTCACCACATCCTAAGAAGGGTTACGCTATTACAACAGAACTGAAACGTGCAGGCCCTGGAGCCAGCCTCATTGCAATCCAGGCTCCACCATACAAAGCTGCATGATCTTGAGTATGTTACTTAAGTGTACTCATCTGTAAAATGGCAATGTAATCATAGTGGATACATAATACATAGAGTTGATGTGGAAAGCACTTGGCCCCAGGCATGTGCTAAGCTCGCAATAACTGTTATCTGTCATTAGTATTAAACACCTAGTATGTCCTGGGCATCATGCTAGTTGTCAGGAAGATTATGGATAACAGGCTATACATTATCCCTGGTCTCATGGCATTTACAGGAGAGAAGCAAAAACATTAAACATATAATTACACAGATTAATTATTTACATTGCAAGAAGGATAAATGCTAGGAAGATGGTCCACATTGTTTACATCTTTAGTAAACTGGGGCTTCTGAATTGAAGGGAGATGTGCTGAGGTGGTCTGATGAATACAGGCCCAACATTTGTAATATTCTGCATGGAAAGTAAATCTAGAAAAAGTCAGCCTTGCTCACTCATTCCTCCTTACATGGTACTTTCAAGTAATTTGCATTGCATTTTCACATTTATATAGAGGAAAAATGGTATTGTGGTTAAAAACAGCCTCAGCTATAAGACTGCTTGAGTTCAGACTCAAACTCTGCCACGGATCGGCTTCGTGACCTTGGACAGTGTCCACACTTCTCTGTGTTCCAGTTCCTCATCTGGAAATGGGCATGATAATAGTTCCACCATGTTATTGGGAGAGTGAACTAATTTATTTGTACCCATTATTTAATTAGAACAGTGCTTACCACATAGTAAGTAAACACCCAATAAACAATAGCTTTTATTTCTGAACTTCTCAACAGTCTTAAAAGTAGGGTAGTTTTTGCGTCCATTCCACAGATAGGGAAACTGAGAACCCAAGAAATAAGCCTGTAATTTGCAAAGCTTGAACTCAAACCCAGGTCTCCTGGTTCCATATCCATTATTATTTCCCCTACTCCTAACAGGCTCTCATAGGCAAAAAAAAAAAAAAGTTATCTTTGAAAAGTCAACATAGAAAACGTGTAGGTTAAAGTCTTTCATGAAGAGGGAGAGTATCATGACATATAACTAAGTAAAGTAACAAAAGAAAGCTAAAAGAAGCCAAAGGTTTTATTCTAAAAGACAAACGAGTAGCAAAGTCGATGGCTTAAAATGAGAGGGGTTAAGAATATTTTCCTGCATAATTAAATCTCTAAAGATTTGGTTAGAGTACCATAGTTTACATCAGGTTAAAACAGATCACATTAGCAATTACATAAGCTGATATGCAGTACTTTAACCACAGAACAACATTAATAAGTCAATTATAGAGAGTCTGATCAAACTGTTACTGCAAGATGAAAGAGGCAGGATATTTAGGGGACAACATTTTTTATGCAGAACACACAAAAAACCTACACTGATTTTATTATCAGCACTTATCTAGGAATTATAATGTTTCATTATTTTATTTATTTTTTAAATTGTGGTAAAATACACATAACATCAAATTCACCATCTTAATCATTCTTAAGTGTACAGTTCAGTGGTACTGAGTACATTCACATCACTGTGCAACTGTCACCACCATTCATCGCCAGAACACTTTCCATCTTGCAAAACAGAAACTTTGTACCCATTAAACACTAGCTTCCCAAACTTCCTTCAGAGTTGTAATTATTTTTTAAGTTTATTTTGGTATCATTAATCTACAATTACATGTGCAATATTATGGTGATTAAACTACCCCCTTCATCAGGTCCCCCCCACCAACCCCATTACAGTCACTGTCCATCAGCATAGTGAGATGCTATAGCAGAGTTGTAATTTTTAAATCAAGAAAGGTTTCTAATCAGGACCATTTTCTTGCAACTACTTAGTTTTTGTTGTTTAAAACAAAATTTACTACAACTTAGAAACTATTCGAGAATTCAAACACGATACAGTTCATTCTAATTAGAAAGTCATCCTTAGTCACTCCTAAGTGTTTGGAGACTGTCCCCCGTCTAAGGCTATACTGTTGTTTTTATGACCCCATTCATTATGTTGATTTCAGAAAGTTAAACAACCGAAGACAGCTATTTGTAAATCCAGACCAGATGACAAGGAAGAGGTTTCTAATGATAGGAATAGCTTATCACTTGATGTCAGTCCCATTTCCATTGAAACAAGATAAAGAGAGGAAGTTTGCCACATACACAAAACCCACTGACTCTCTGGTTGGTCTAGGAAAATGTGCTGGTCATCACAGCCCAAACCCATAATTATGCCTTCAAACGTGTTTGGCACAAGAGGCAGAATATTCTAGTTGTTATCAGAGTCCTCAAAGAGACTTCATAACATCCAGTTCAACAGATAAAAAGTCACAAAGAGACACTATTCTTTGCAAATGACAATGAATTTTTCATCTCAGGCTTTTGATATGTGAGGACATATATTTAGAAGGAAAAACTTTTATTATGGCTAATCAAAGAAAAGGGGCTTTTTTCAAAAGGAAAATTTATCAGGAGTTTCTTCAGGACAAATGGTGTGACCCAGGGCTTTGTTCCTGGAGATGATGTGTCTTTGAGGACAATGGAAACTGCACAGGATTGTCTGATTGCCCCCTTCCTGTCGGCCCAAGGCAGCCCCTTCTGAAGGGGCTCCAGCCCACTGGGAAGGTAGTGATGAAAATAGTCTATCGTCTCACATTTACTCGGCATCATGTGGTCCCCCTGGTATCATTTCTCTGCTCTGAGCTTTGTAGAGGCTGCTGTTCTGCTTCCTAATGACATTAACAGGAGTATGGGGTCTCATCTATGAGCAAGGGCCATTTATAGCAAAAGCGCTTGGCCTGGAAAGCTCTAAATTCACTAAATATACACATGCAAAGGGTTCCTTTAGAACAAACTGCTGTTCATACCAGATTTGGCTTTGAAAAGAACTGAAGTAGAAATATGTGTGCGTGTGTTTCAGGGGAAAAAATCATGGAAATCCACCATTGCAAAAAACTTAGATGGAGGAAAAAAAATTTAGATGTGTTTGTGTATTTACAAAGTCAACTTTCTTGGTAATTATATTACTATTCTGTCAAGTATGGCGTGTGTGTGTTCCGTCCTGTGAGCCCTGTTTATTGATTATGCATCGAACACTTCGACTCCTTTTACCTTTTCTTAAGGAAATCAGGTCAGGGCCCAGGCTAGCCTGACCAGCTCGCCTCTCAGGTGAAGCTGACATCCTCAAGCTCTGGCCACAGTCATTTTTTCCCATAAACTGGCCTCAAAGATTCAAAGAAAATAAAAACATCAGAAGCATCTCAGTTCAGGCAATGCTCCTTGTGAAACGTTCGCTTTAATGACACTGTAATGTCGCGCCCCTTGGTGTGCCATTTTATTGTGAGACTTAATCAAAGGCAAAAAGAAATAACTATGTCTGGCTCGGGTGCAGGTGCTTCTTTGTCAGAGTGCCTTCCTGGGGCTGGGCGGTGGTCCACAGCAGTAGGGGCTTCTGCACAAAGGATAAGCTTCCCAGAGCCTGCGGTTGTTTTCACATTAGCCCAGAGGATTGCTCCATGTCTCTGTGCGTGCTCTGTGTGATCCCACATGGATGGACCCAGGATTAAGAGAGAAAAGAACACATTATATTTACATATATATGTATAGAGAGAGGAAATATATGTGTCAAGGAGCTTTCTATAGTTCTGCATAGACCCTGGGGTCACACGTGTATGTAGCAGTATGTGTGTGTACGGTGGACTCGGGTGTTGTGTGAGTGATCTGTGTGTATGTGGTATACATGTGTAGTGAGTGTGTTCACAGTGTTGAGGTGTGCATGTGGGATGTGTGTGTGCACAGCATGTGTGTTCACAGGGAACGTTCATGTGCTGTGTGTGTGCCTGGGGAGGATGGTGTCATGTAGGACGGCATGTGTGATGTTCATGTTTGTGTGCATTTTCTGTGTGTGGTGTGTGGGTGTGTAGCACATGTTTTCATGCACGTGATGTGGTTGTGAGTTCATGGTTTGTGTGTGGTATGGATGTTAGCAAATGGTATGTGTGTATGTATGTGGTATGTGTGTATGTGGTAGGCATGTGACCACATGAACGTGCACTAACATGTCCATATATACATGTATCTGCAAAGCCCTTTAGAGACCCTGGGACTCAGGCGTGTTTATTGTATAGAAGTGTCATATATTTGTGGGTACATGTGCCCACTTGGGCTGCCTGTGGTCCTCTACACTGGGTAACAGTGCCAAACATGGCTACTTAAAAGAAAGACCTAAGTACCAAGCTCAGAGGGGTCACTCAGTTTGGTAAGTGTTTTTGAGAAGAAAGGGGAGATGAAGAAAAGAAAATTCCAAAGAATCACAAAAGTAAGATTTTTATCTTGGCATGGATGTTAGGATTTAAGGGATGGTACCAATCACACCTCGTCCCTTATGGGTTCTGAACTTTTTGAAGAGATCTACAGAGCTGAAATGATTGGCTTTATTTCCAATATGGCTGCCTCAGGGAACTTTCTGTGACCTGTAACCAGAACCACTAGCCAGCCAGAATGCCAGGCCTTCCTCCAAAGGGCAGAGCTGCCCTACTGAGTTCATGGTGCAGAGGGGAGAGAATGGACATGTGATGAGGACAGGCTGCCGGGAAACAGAAAACCCAGAGGGGCTGGGCTCTCACACCCCATGACTCTCTTCCCAGCTGGGAAGGGGACAGGAAAAGGACTTTCTCCCCAACTCTTCAATTCTCCCATAAGGTGGATGTTCCCACTTTATGGATCAAAGCAAAAAAAAAGCAGGAGAAAGAAAATTATTTCCATTTTGACTCCAAAGATTTTGCTCTCTTAACCCACCAGGTTTAAGCCTCCAGGCTGTGGTCAGCTGAGAGTATGGGAGGAGACTGCGGAGTCCTGTGGGGGAGGAGCTCACCAGTTAACCAGGGCCCCCTCATGAGACCACTTTAGTACCGATCACCAATCCTTTGTGTTTCTTCCTGAAATTGGTGGTGAGCATTTTACCCTTTGCCCTCAAAATGGGCAAAACCAACTCATTAAATAAGTCTTATTGGGTAATCTAGGCCACAAATTTCACTCCTGATTCTATTCCCTTCTTTAATCCTGTTAGGGCACGTTCTTAATGTTAGGAGAAGTCCATTTCTTTCTCCTTGTGTATCTACACTTTACTCTATCCATCCCATACAGTAAAACTTCTGACCTTTCCTACCCCTTGCTCACTCCCGCCAGGTGGAAAGTATCTGTACACCTGATCGGATGGAGGGGAGGAATCCACCTTTATTTCCTGGGTGAGTTCCTTCCTGCGTAGGCCCTCTGTCCACACGGGCCCACTGGCCAGGGCAGTCACTAGCCTAGCCTCTTCCTATGACAGGCTGTCTCAAGGTCTAGACTTGGGGGCGGGTGGGGTGGGGGGAATGAGAGGAAACCTGTTTTTTCCTCTGTTTCTAAAGCGACTTCTTCCAGTCCCTTGCTGCCAGCAAACAATCCAAGATTTTGCCTCCATATAAGTTCTACATTTACTTCTCGATTGATTTTTAACTCAGAGATCCCCTTCAAGCTCAACAAAACATGCCAGCAGCATGGACTTCAGGGAGCAAGAGAGGCAGGTCTGCATCTATGTTGGAGTCAGTGATTATGACGTAGATGTGACTGTTGCCAGTGCCACTCAGGTTTATGAAGCCCTACTCGTTCTTTATAATATGTCTCACTTCTGTTCTTCACCGTTTCTGAATTTTCATTGCCTTTTACCAGACTTTTGCTACCCCCTCCAAGTCAGTTCCTGGACACCAGCCTCAGGGCCCCAACCAATCCAACCTACATATTATTGCCTGTTTAGTCTTCCCAAAATTTTTCTTTTCAAGTGGTAATCCCCTGGTCAGGCATAAGCAAAGACACTGAAGTGTCATCCTAGAGAATTGAGCCCAAACTCCTTATCCCATACATTAGAGTGTTCCACCATCCAGTGTCTTTCCAAATTATCTCTATTTTCCCCTAAATCCTTTCTCCCAATAAAGCCAATTCACAGATACATCCATGTAAATTCCCATAACTCCACTTCCACACAAATGTCATATCCCAAATAAGCTAAACAGGAGAATTCAGATTTATGCAATCTTCCCATACCCTAGCCATTCCTCCACACTGTGGCATATGAGACATGTAGATTGTGTCTCCTACCAAGTGAGGTTCCCTCCACTACTTACTCTCTCCCCTCCTCCAACTGAACAGCAGCACCCCAACCTAACTCCCTAGTATCTGACGTGCTGTCATATGAGTTTAGCTATGGGCAACAGAAATATAAATGTGATCATTCCTTGAGCTCACTTGGGCTTGTCCTCAGCAGACTGAGAAAGAGCTTAGAGATGCCAAATAGCCAACCACAGAGGCAAAGGACCACCTCCTTATCCTTCACCAACCCTGTTACCTCATATTCCCAATATTTTAAGAATCCTGCTTCACAATGCTATTTTTGTTCAACACCATCCCAAATCAAGCCAACTATAGAAGTTTGAGGGCTGAAAGAGGCTCTGTTATTCAAAGAAACAGCAATCTGTGCTAACTCTGTAGGGAAGAGTGACTGTGTTGAGCTTGAAGATAGAAGGTGCATGCACACCACAGAATCAGTACAAGAGCTTATACTTTGTTGCTATTTAAGGGAATTTTAAGAGTAAAATCTGGCTTTCCATGAATGTATGTGCCCCTCTTTTGAATGCAAACTTTGCATTAGAGATGACTACTAAACCTACTGCAGGTATCCAGTACAATCCCCTCTTTGCTTCAGTGCCCAGTTGCAGTCCTACTGATTCCTCAGTTCTGCCTCTGACCCCTGAGCCCTCCATGACCTCTCCCTCCTCTGCACTTACTAGATACCAATGTCATTTCCTGGCATGTAATTTATGCAACCTTGTATCATTACCATCTGGTTATGGGTGGTATATGTATATGCAGTCATTCTCTCCCGTGGGACTATAAACCTCTGGAAGACAGAGAACTTATCTCTTAGTCTTTGCATTTCTAGCATCCAGCCAGAATAAATTCTGGGTAAACATGTATGCTATCAATGCATGAATAAAAATACGGTTCCCTGGAAAGACCCTAAAGTCAAAGTACCAAGAAAGATGTTTGCATATTCTGTCCACCAAAAAATGCCTGCTCATCTTCAATGATCCAGATCAAATGCCAGCTTCTCTTTGGTGTAGTTAAAACAAACACAGGCTGTGGAGTCAGCTAGACCAGGGATTCAAATCTTTTCTTCACTACAACTGGCTGAGTGACTTTGAATGGCAAGTTGTCATCGAGCCTTTGTTTCTACTTATATTAAATAGAAATAGTGATGCACACCTTAGAAGGCCAGAATAAAGTAAAATAAATAACACATAGTGTCTAGAACAAGGTAGGTCTGGAATAAATGGTAACTATTAATTTTCCTTTCATGTCCCTTCCTCTGTGCTTTCACCACACTGGGTACGTGCTGCTGTCATGGTCCTTTATACTATGCTGTGAATATTTGGTTCACATCTGTCTCTTCCACTAGGCTGGGAGCTTCTCAAGGGCTGAGATTACCCAACCTCTATTGAGCACTTATTTCAGGCCAGGCTCTATGTGAGGCCCTCCACAGACATTACCTCGTTTAATCCTCACAACAAACAACAATTATCTCCTTTTTTCCCCCTTTACATCAATTTATTTCATGACTTATTTAGTTAATATTAACACTATAGATTATTTTTTACATTTTTTATTGTAATATAGTTGATACACAATATTATATCAGTTTCAATTGTACGACAGTGATTCAACAATTATATACACTATTAAATGTTCACTACAAGAAGAGTAGTTACCCTCTAGCACTGTACCAAGATATTACAATATTTTTTACTATAATCCCTATGCTGTACTTCCATTCCTGTGACTAATTTATCTTACAATTTGAAGTTTGTATCTCTTTATCCCCTTCACTTATTTCACCAGTCCTTCCATATCCCTCCCCTATGTTGGTTATCCCTAGGGTTTTATGAGTCTATTTCTTTTCTGTGTGTTTGTTTTGTTTTTTAGATTCCCCATATAAGTGAAATCATATGTATTTTTGTCTTTCTCTGACTATTTCATTTAGCATAATATCCTCACGGTCCATCAATGTTGTCACCAATGGCAAAATTTCATTGTTTTTTTCTATAACTGAGTAATATTTCATTGCCTATATATACCACATCTTCTTTATCCATTCATCTATCAATGAACACTTAGCATGCTTCCATATCTTGGCTATTGTCAACAATGCTGCAATAAATATGATGCACATATCTTTTTGAATTAGTGGTTTTGTTCTCTTTGGATAAATTCCCAGAAGTGGAATTGCTGGGTCATATGGTATTTCTTACTTTTATGTTAGATTTTGGAAATGTGTGTTAATTTTTTTATTTTTAATATATTTCTACTTAACTATAGTTGATATACAACATTATATTGGTATTATATTGGTTTCAAGCGTACAACATAGTGACTCAACAGTTATCTACATTATCAGATGCTCACCCCAACTAGTGTAGTTACTATCTGTCAACACAGAAAGATGTTACAAAACTATTGACTATATTCTCTATGCTGTACTTTCATGATTAATTTATATTATGATTAAGATATTTGTACCTCTTTATCCCCTTCACCTATTTCACCCACCCACCCCAACTTCTCCCCCATGGTAACCACAAGTAACTTCTCAGCATCTATGACTTTATTGCTGTTTTGTTTGTTTTGCTTTGTTTTTAGATCATGAAATCATATGGTATTTGTCTTTCTCCACTTGGCTTATTTCACTGAGCATAATACCCTCTAAGTCCATCCATGTTGTCACAGATGGCAGGATTTCTTTCTTTTTTATGTCTGAATAATATTCCGTTGTATATTGTATCACATCTTCTTTATCCATTCATCTATTGATGGACACTTTAGTTGCTTCCATATCTTGGCAATTGTAAATAACATGGCAATAAATATAGGTGTGCATATATCTTTTTGAATGAGAGACTTTGTTTTTTTCAGGTAAATTCCTAAAAAAGGAATTACTGAGTCATATGGTATTTCTATTTTTAGTTTTTGGAGAAACCTCCACATTGCTTTCCATAATGGCTGCACTAATTTACATTCCCACCAACAGTGTAGGAGGGTTCCCTTTTCTCAACATCCTTACCCCAATACTTGTTATTTCTTGTCTTTTGGATAGTGGCCATTCTGACGGATATGAGGTAATATTTCATTGTGGCTTTGACTTGCATTTCCCTAATGATTAGTGATGTGGAGCATCTTTTCATGTGCCTGTTGGCCTTCTGCATGTCTTCTTTAGGAAAATGTCTATTCAGGTCCTCTGCCCATTTTTTAATTGGGCTGGGGGTTTTTTTTTTGGTGTTGAATGTATGAGTTCTTTATATATTTTGGATGTTAACCCCTTATCAGATATATCATTTGCAAATATATTCTCCCATACTATAAGTTGCCTTTTTGTTTTATTGATGGTTTCCTTTGCTGTGCAGAAACTTTTCAGGTTGATTTAGTCTCATTTGCTTATTTTTGCTTTTGTTTCCCTTGCCTGAGAAGATACTTTCAAGAAGAAGTTGCTCATGTTTATATTCAAGAGATTTTTGCCCATGTTTTTTTCTAAGAGTTTTACAGTTTCATGTCTTATATTTAGGTCTTTAATCCATTTTGAGTTTACTTTCGTGAATGGTGTTAGACAGTAATACAGTTTCATTCTCTTGCATGTAGCTGTCCACTTTTCCCAAAACTATTTATTGAAGAAACTGTCTTTTCCCCATTGTATATTCTTGCCTCTTTGTCATATATTATTTGACCATATATGCATCGGTTTATTTGTGGGCTCTCTATTCTGTTCCATTGATCTATGGGTCTGTTCTTGTGCCAATACCATATTGTTTTAATCACTGTAGCTTTATAGTATAGCCTGAAGTCAGGGAGGAAACTCCCAGTTTTGTTCTTCTTTCTCAAGATTGCTTTGGCTATTCAGGGTCTTTTGTGGTTCCATATGATCTTTAGAACTATTTGAAAATACTGTTGGTATTTTGATAGAGATTGCATTGAACCTGTAAATTTCTTTGGGCAGGATGGCCAGCTTGACAATACTAATTCTTTCTATCCATGAGCACTGTATATAGATTTCCATTTATTTGTGTCTTCTTCAATTTCTTTCATCAGTGTCTCATAGTTTTCAGAGTACAGATCTTTCACTGTCTTGTCCAGGTTTATTTCTAGGTATTTTGTTCTTTTTGATGCAATTGTAAATGGAATTGTTTTCTTGATTTCTCTTTCTGAGCATTGTTAGTACATAGGAATGCAGCAGATTTCCTTATATTTATTTTTTTTTTTTTAGGAGAGCAAGGTACAGGCTTTTATTTAGAAATAAAGTGAAAGGACAGAGCTCCTGGCTCACGCCAGGAGGGGAGGAAATCGGCTCAGCCACTCCCCAACATTCCCATCCATCTGGAGGTGTGGGATCAAGGAGCGGTAGACACCAGGAAACCTTTCACCCGAGATTTGAGGCTGGTAGCCAACGCTAATCATCTTTTAAGTGGCTAGCGGGTGCCCAGACACATTTTATGAGATAAAAAGGTACAGTATTTAGTCAGGAATAAGCAAAGCATGGATCTCCTACCTTGCAGTGGTAAGCATTGGGTTCCATGAAATTGATGAAGTTAGAAGAGAGTTAGGAGCGCCCCCTGCCTCACTCAGAGGCCAGGGCAGCCTGGAGAAGCAGGCTGGAAGTCAAAGAGAGACAGAAAGAGAGACACTCCTCATGGATACCCAGTTGGGCTGTCGGGGTCTGATTCCAGACACGTGGACCTTTGAGAAGCCGCTGAAGTGTAGCCTCAGCCTAGACTCTCACAGTTGCCCACGGCTTTCCTCAGTCCCTTGCATCCAAGGAGATGCCTCTGAAAGGGAATCCTGGCCTCCACTCAGGTGACATTCCCAGCTCCCAAGGGAGATGGGCAATCCACTGAGGGAGATGCAGGGGAACCTGCCACTTGAGACTTTGAGATTGGCAGCCAGGCTAGTCCCATTTAAGTCACTGATAAGCGCCCGATTTTGTGTGCCATAGACGGCTTCCTTCTATAAGGACAGTGAAAGAAAAGGCAGGCTTGGATGCCAATACTCACCTCCGAAGCTATCCTGGACAAGCCCCCAAAGATGATGCCAGAGTTCTTGTTCATGAAGCCGAAGAATGAGCTTCATAAACACTCAAGGTAGGAGAGCAAGGTATAAGCTTTTATTTAGAAGTAAAGTTGAAGGACAGAGCTCCCGGCTCACACCAGGAGGGGACAAGAGAATCCCTATATTGATTTTTGTATCCTGAGACTTGTCTGAATCCAGTTTTTAGTGATAATAGTTTTTTGGTGGCATCTTTAGGGTTTTCTATATATACTATCATGTCATCTGCAGATAGTGGCAGTTTACTTCTTCCTTAACAACTGGTGCCATTTACCACATTTTCTTGTCTGACTTCTATGATTAGGATTTCCAGTACTGTGTTGAATAAAGGTGGTGAGAGTGTGCATCCTGTTTTATTCCTGATCTTAGAGGAAAAGCTTTCATCTTTTTGCCATTGAGTATGGATGTTAGCTGTAGGATCATATATGGCCTTTTTATGTTGCTGTATGTTCCCTCTATACTCATTTTGTTGAGAGTTTTTATCATGAATGGATGTTGAATTTTGTCAGACAACTATCTCCATTTTAAGTATAAGGAATTTAACCCCCACAACAACCTATGATTATCCTCATTCTAAACATGAGAAAATTGATCCTGGAGAGTTTAAGAAACTTGAACACAAGTTTACACAGGTACAAGTTATGGAGGTGGTCCTGCACCCGTGGCAACCCAAAGCCAAGTCCACACCCTTAATCACCTCACTATGTTGGGACCAAGGACGTCCTAGCCTTCCTGTGTCACCCCTCCAATACTTACTAGCACATGAGTAGCATGAACAAACATTTACAAAGTGATTATTTCATAAACAGTGGGGTTCTAATTTCATGTAAGTGAATATCTAAGTTCCACCCTGAGATGCTCTTACATCTAGAACAGTGCCTGAGACATGATTGCAATGGCATTGGTAATGCCATTAGTGCTCTAAATTTACCATCTTCCTGTTTCATAGGAGGCACACATTTAGTACATAAAATAAAATCATGGATTATATACCAAAGGGGTTTTCCCACAGGTGTTAAGGGAAGATGTTCATTATAGCATTTTTTTTGAAGACAGAAAATTGGAGTATGACCACTGGAGAGAAGAGAAGCAAAATGTGATAGGTATCCATCCTAGGGTACAGCCATCAAAAGAATGGATCATAAGTAGACAAGCACCATGAGCACGTCTTAAAGGCAAAGTGTAAGAAATGAATGAGATTGATATCAGTGCCAGTTACACAATACCATTTATATCAACTAAACATGCATACACATAAAGCACAGTGCAGATTTTGATGGCATGGTTAATGATTAAGAGCATGGATTCAAGAGCTCAACTGCCTGGGTTCAAATCCCAACCTCATTGCTTAGTAGCTGGGTGACCTTAGGCAAGTTACTTAACTGATCTGTGCCTCAGCTACTTCTTTTAAATGGGGAAATAAAGGTAGTTAACTAAGAAGGTGGTTATGAGAATTATATGAATGATTACAATATGCAGGGCTTAGAACAAATCCTGGCACATAGTTAAGTTCTATACAAATGTTATTTATTATTTTATTTAAAAAACAGATATAAAGAAAAGATACATATTAAACACATTAGAATGATTGTCTACAGGGAATGGAATGAGGATGGGATAGAAAGGAATAAATACAGACAAAACAAGAGGAATCTTGCATAGAACAGTGACACTAATATACCACGGACTCAGAAGCATGATTAATTCAATCTTCTTCCACTTACATATTTTTTTTTAATCACTAGAATTTGTTAGTCAAGCTGTCATCAACCACTTGCCTTACTGAGTTGGTAAGTGATTATTTGCAGGTTGCATCTGTGGCAGGCTAACTGTTCAAAGTTCAAAAAACTCACCCTAAAATTAAGATCAGCTTATGCTTAAGATATGACTACAGCTCAGCCTGGCCTGTCCCAAGACCCACTGTGAGCCAACACAACCACTGGACTATAAGTGGACAAGCGTTAAAATGCCTACCATGAGGCAGACACCAAATTGGCTACAGTGAAGCAAAAGAAAACCATTAAGGTAAACTCCTAAAATATAAAATACTAAGTTTAAGAGCAAGTTGGTTGTTTCCCTTCCTTATTTTGATGGGACAGCACTTTTTAAAATAAGTTCTTTTGAGGAATGCACATTCCTTGAGGACCTTGGCTTTGTCTCCTAAAATGTTCCAGTCCCTTTAAAGCCATGTCTTCAGTGACTCTATCAATGAGTCCCTTTAAAGCCACATCTTTCAATGACTGTATCAATGATGAAATAATTATTAGGACTAGATTTTTGCCATTAGTGAACAAAAGCCTAAAGAGTGGATTTGAAAAAATAGACGTGTGTTGTCTCTTCAATGAGCATTGATGTAGTAGCGCCATAGTCATCAAGGACCTGGGCTCCTGAGCCCTCAAGTGAGGCCCGCATCTTAGAGTCCAGACAACTACTCAGTGCAGCTTCAGCCATCGCACTGACATTCTAAGCAGCAGAAGAGAAAAGGGAAGGAAGAGAGCATATAGTCTCTCTTTAAGAAAACATCCAATAGATTGCACACTCCACTTCCCCCTAATATCCATGACCACACATACTGCAAAAGAGGCTGGAAAAATGTAGTCATTATTCCAAGTGGCCATGAGTCCATCTAACAACGAGGGATTCTATTACAGTAGGAGAATAGGAGAGTGGATTTTCGAAGATAATCAGCAAACTCAGCCACACTATTCCTGAGTAAAACAATGTTATTTTTTTTTATGCACTCATTTCCCATCTTGGGATAACTATGCTAGTATATTGTCCATTTTCCAAATGTCACCATTTCTGTCACTAGAAGAATAAAAAAGGAAAATAATATTAGAATATTTCCAGTATTTAAGAAATGTTGGGCATTGTGTTGGTGCTTTCACATTTGTTATCTCATTCAATTTTCACAACCTCATTTAGGGAAATTAAGATTCACAGCACTGATATGTGAAATAAGAGCATTTACACTTAGAACTTGTCCTAGTTTTCTCCTACATGAAATGTATTTAACTAAACTCTTCTCCTCCTTAGAATCCACCAACAATCCCTATTCAACTTTCCCTATGACCAAGATCCTTTCCTGAAGCACCAGTAAATAAATCAGGATCTCACCATGCATCTGTGGAAAGGTGATTGCCAACATTTGCAATGTGGAATTGAAAGTCTGGAATGTTTCAATCCTTGTTCCAAATCATGAATTCATGTTCTTTATGCCCCCATCATTACCTAGATGTTTCATTTTACCTTGTGCTATTGAGAAGTGCCATGTAATGTTATCACTTGTTCTAGTGTCACATTAACATTGGAATGGATTCGCCTGGCTTTCACTCCAGAAAAACACCCAACTTTCAGGATGTGCTCCAGCAATCCCTCCTTCTTCTCCATGCTGGAGAATATATCATCTGTATCACTGGAATTTCAAGGCAATTGAATTCATAATTGTAGCAGAAGATATTTATTGAGTGCTTAGCATGTGCCAGTGATGTAGAAATGATCCATGAGGGAGAGTAGATTGCTGTAATTATTATTATCCCATTTTTCGGATGAAAACACATAACCTTAGAAAGACTAAGTAACTAGCCCCAGTTCTCATAATTAATATGTAAAAGAGCTAGGACTTAACTTGGTTTTCTGTAACTAAATAGCTCATATTCTTAAACTGTCTACAATGAACCAGGTACCAACTGAGGTGTCAACACAGCAGGTGTGCAAGAGTCAGTCCCTGTCCTCGAGGGATCACAGTCCAGTGGGGCAAATGGCAACATGCCTTCAACTGCATGGCACCAGGACAAGTGCCGGGACTCGGCACCAACACCATTGCTGTTGGTGCCAACAAAGAGGAGTAGCTAATCCTGCGCTCAGAATGTAAGACCCAGTATTGCCTTCTCTCTATTATGTGTAAGGGCATCTCCTACCTGGAGACCAAAGTCTCATAAATCTTTGTTTCCTTAGTCCCTAACACAATTCCTGATACCTAATAATTGTTCATGAAGTGGCCCACATGTAGAACCAGCTCTGTACAACCCAGAGTGAAGAACGGATACCATAATAAATAAGGCAACTTTCTATCTAAAATGTTACCAGTTCAGATTGACACCAATCTCATTTTTCACTTAATGATATTTGAAGACACGTGAAGTAACTGGATAGAAAAATCCCAGAGTGATCAATAGCTGGACTATTTCTAATCTCTGGGGCAGCTTCTGCAGGGTAAGAAGGACAGACATTGGCCATGTGATTGATGAAGTAGCCACAGCAGAAGTTTCTAAGCAGTGGGAAAAGACAAGTCACACTTATAAGAAGCCAGAACAATCTCTAGCAACTGGTCCAGAAAGCCAAATAACCCTGGTAACAACTGGCCCCAAAGAGCCAAGACTTGTTTAATAACTGACAGCTTCCCTAATTTTCCTCCCCATTTCCAACTTAGGAGCAACTAGTAAGTGCCAAATATACACATTGGATGCCCCGCTTCTAATCAATCCACCTATAGCTTCCTCAAGCCAACAGCCTCCAGTCAGGGCACCCCTGAAGCTTTCTCTGTTTTCCACTATAAAGCTTTCCCCCTCCTTTGCCTGCCTTTGGGTCTGCCAAAGGCAAGTGATAGTGGCTGACTCCCTTGCTATATAGCAAGCCCTGAATAAATAGCTTTTTCCTGTTCTCATTTGATTGGTCTTCATTTATTTCCGCACTGTTCACCGCATACTTTCTCTGGCGTAAGCTAATTCTAATTCCTGCCCCACACCAATCTATTTCAATGCTGATTTACAGGGGTGTGTGTTTGGTCTTTTGTTTTTTCTTTGTATTTCAGTTGCTGTCTGACATTGCTCATTGTGCAGACTTCAAGCATTGTGACTTCATCAATTGATCAAATGTATTCCTATAGCTTTTGCTAGTTGTGTCCCAATTTACTACTGCAGTGACCTATCCTCCTGTTCTCTCAAACATCCACTTGGGTCATTGCCTAATGCTTTTATCTTTGCTGCTGAAGAGACAACAAACAATGCAAGATAATAAGAATCTCATGACATCCACTGAGATAGGCACTGTAATTATGCCTATATTACAGACATGAAGACTGAGGCAGAGAGGGGTTAGTAACCTGATGGTCACAGCAGGATCCAAGGAGAAAGCTTAGCAAGTAAGTAGAAGCTTGCAGTCAAAAAGGATCTGAATGGTTCTATTAAGAACACACCACACAGAGATAGATGCTTAAGTACAACTCAACTGGGAGGGTGGGACAAAAAGTTTATAACCACCAAGTTGTCTTTTCAAAATTTCCACATGTATGAAACACTGGCATCTTCCATTTTAGAACATAGGGGAACCATTGTGTTCCTTTATTTATTTGTTTCCCACATTTTGTATTGTTTCTCTCGTGTTATCCACTTTCCTCTGACAGGAGATTCTTGAAAGAGGCAAATTAGTCTTTTTTCAACAGGACCTAACCTTCCCATCTCTCCTGTAGCCTCAGCCCCCAATGCCACATCTAAACAGCCAACACTAGGGCAGGCTTTGGGTCAAAGAGCCTGAGCTGGTATTGTAAGAAAAGAAGAGAAGCAGCTACTAAAAGGGTTTGGTTGATTTAATGAGGCAGTTTGTACCTTCTAGAATGTACAAGTTGTTAATAAATTGCATTTCTTCCCTTTTTATAGAGTACATTCCTAGTGTGGTGTTTTGGTTTATGTTTTATGATAGGTGCTATAGTTTCAGCGTTTGAATATGGGTTTCATTAATCCTTCATTTGTGGCTCTACCAGAATGAACTGAGTATTCTAGACTTTGTGCACAGTGCCCTCTCCTGGATGAAGTTACATCTCCTTTCCTGATTTGTAAAGCTTAGAGAGAAGGCAAAGGATGTCGGAAGACAAGGGAAGGAGAACTGCTAGTCTCCCCCAGGGCCACAAAGAGGGGTCACCACCCCAAGGTATTCAGCAAGACCCAGGCCCAATCCTGCCCTAGTGAAAGGTGAGAGAGCCAGCTATAAAGGAAAAAAAAAAAAACCAAGGGGAGCATGTGGTTACTGTCCAGATTCCAGAAAACTGACCAGAAATCTAAACCAGAGAAGAGTTGGATAGATAAATTTAATTTCACTTCATAATGGTGCAGGATCTCAAACAGAACCTTGGTGGGCTTAAAAAAAAAAGTTTCGTACTTAACACTTAGAATGACCCTGGGAAATTAGATGCTGTTCATCTCCTAAATTTGTTTAGCTCCCATCAAAGTAACTAGGCTGTAAAATATACAGATCGGATTTAAGAGATGGTTTTTGAAGAAGTGTTAGTCTAGAATTTGAGGAAATACTGGCTTCTCTACAAAGAATAGGAGAAGGGTGTATGATCGCTGGTGCTGTTTGCAGATATTTCCACACTTTCTGTACCTCCATAAATGTAGGGGTGGCCACGTGGCAGGCTGTGGTCAGTGAAGTATGAGTGAAGCCTTAAATAATAGGTACAAGGTGTGACTTCTTTCCTTCCTCTGCTAGACACCAAATCCAGCCTATTGACAGTTTTTTTAAATAAAGTTTTATTGGAACACAATCATGCCTGTCCCTTTACACATTGTCTGTGGCTGTTTGCATAACAGCAGAGTTGAGTAGCTGCAACAGAAACCACATGGCCTACAAAGCCTGAAGTATTTCCCACCTGGCAGTTTACAGAAAGTTTGCCAACTCCTGCCCTGGATAGTGGGGTCCCTGAGAGTAAACATCACAGCCCATGATAGACATGATGGACATGAAGCGTGAGAAGGAAATAAACCTTCATTGTTTTAAGCCACTGAGCCTCTTAACTTTTTTGCTACCCCAGCATGTCCAAGCCCATCCTGACTGGTACACAGGGTAAAGACGATCTCTGACAAAAACAGAAAAAGAAAATGTATACCGAGAATCTAAAACATCTTGAAAGAAGCTCTCCAAACACTAATGATGGAAAATATGTAAATTCGATGGCACTGACATTATTCTTCTAACCAGGTAGGAAATAAGCATGATTCCCACATTCAAAGGAGAATATTTATCAGGTAAGCCAGAAAAAAGCATGATATTTTTCCCCTTAATATCTAAATGAATTAATTTCCGTATCTAAGAAGGCCATCCAGCTTTTAATCAGAACTGGTTTGTTTTATGAAAGGAGCGAAGAGCCTCATTATGGCAAATCCCAGGCACACGCTGATAAATTCCCAAACATGGACTCTCATAAAACCCAGGAACACCCTTCCCATTGCCTCCCACACTGCTTCTGAATCACTGAGCCAGAGGCAGCTGCCTGATTCGTGACCTTCAGCCGTCCGCCACCCCTCATAGATCATTTTCGCCTAATAGAACCTTAAAATTGTCATCATTTTCTTTACTTCAACATTTGAAGGAAATGTTAAAGATTGATCCACCACTGGGTTGGCTATTTTGCAACTTCCCCCAGCTGGTTAAGAAAGAAGTCATTGTAAATAAATGCAGCTTTCCTGGATGTTTTAAAAGGTAGCAATCACAGCAATTTCAGCAACACAGAGTGGAGGGGTGAGGAAGTAAAGAGAGAAATGGGTGAAGTGGGCCATGGGCAATGCATATCAACCCTAGAGAAACAGGGTAAAGCTCTTCCCAGTTCCCTTGGATTAAAAGTTGTAATCACCTACAGCCTGGAGCTTGAAAGGAATGCTTCTTCTCATGTTCTCCATCAGCCTTAACATCACATCTGGCTCAATCTAATAGCCCCTCTGAGTCCCAAGGCAGGATCTGATAGACGGGAGCGGCGTGGCTCCTTGCTGACCTGCTAGCAGTTTAAAGGTACTTCTACTGGACCCTGGTTGAAAGAGACAACAGATACCTACACAAGGTCACTGCAGATAAATAGGGGGCTTCAATCAGAGAGGCATCTGTGGTCCAAGGAATCAATTCATCTGACACCGGGAATGGGACAGAGCAGGTGGCAGGAATGATGCTCTCAGTCTCAGGGATCAGCCTCCAGGCATTCTGTAAAGCAGCTCCAGCCCCCTGATGCTATGGGTTTGTGCTGCTCACAACTGCTTCATCCAAATTCGGCTCAGAACGGAAATTCTTCTAACAAATACAGAACTCCACTCTCCCCCGGGCTGTGACAAGTGTTCTCTCTGGGCCCAAAAACTAAGGAGAAAGAAAAGAAGGGTTTTTTCTCTTTTCATTAGTGCCAGCCTTCCCTGTGAGGCTGTCTGATTCCTTCCAGTCGACTCCAGGACAATAAGTAGAAATGAACTTCCCAACCCCTTCAGGGTAGGTAGGAGCCATAAGAATGGAAAGAGAGCTTGGGCCTCTGTTGAGGTAGGTAAACTAGGTCCAGCATTTTGATTTTGTCAGCTGCCTGGGGTTGTTTGTTAAGTTCACAGATAATTTGTAACTAGGGCGGCTGCTGAACATACTGTAAAAACAAGAGTTCAAAATGGCCTCACTAAATTAAAGGTGCGCTCCAAAGCCACCAGCAAATGAAAGTTAATAGAGGGCTCCTACCTGAGGAGCAATAAGACTACCTAAGTACAAGCAGCATATGAAAGTGCTGGCCATGGGTGCGTAAGACAGAGGAAGAGCTGATGGTCTTAGTGGACAAGCTCATTGAGCCAACAATGTAAAAGAAGTGTTAAACAAGAATATAAAAGACAGAAGTTGTGAAATAATCTTCATAGATACATGCATTCTTTCATTCCACAAACTTTGCTGAATGTCTAATATGTACCAGGCCTTGTGCTAGGATCTACAGCAGGAGTCAAAAAATTAGCACCTACCAGCCAAATCTGGCCTACCACCTGTTTTTGTGTGGCCCTTGATCTAAGAATGCTTTTCACATTTCTATAATGTAAACATTTTTTTTAAAAAGAGTATTTACCTTTTAGAGAGAACAACTGTTAAAAAAAAAAAAGGTAGAGGACATTGTCTCTTGGCTTGTAAAGCCTAAAATATTTACTATCTAGCCTTGTTCAGAAAAAAAGTTTGCTGCCCCCTAACCTGGGGGTATAAAGTTAAACAAGAAATACCCCTTGCCCTCAAGGAACTCACAGTTTGGCAGGAACTCAACAATCAATATCATAGTACTTTGTCTTTCCCCAGCTTCACAATTTAGAAGAAAGATAGAAAACTCATGGAAAGTTATAAAGATTAATTTTAAAAATGGGAAGAAGAATTTATCAGAAAAGTTTAAAGGAATTTGGGTTACTTATTCCCAAGAAAAGGAGTCTATGGGGAGACTTAAGAAAAGTTTTCAAATATTTGAAGGGATATTATTAAGCAAAGGCTTTTCCATTGTGAACATAAAGATTAATAGAACAGGCTAAAATTTTTTATTATAGAGATGGAAGGCTTTCCTGGAAGGCTTTTAAACTTCTACAATGAATTGAGAAATCTATTTTCTTTAATCCTCTAAAACTAGTATATTTTCTCATCTGCGTGACAGCCATTCAGGGTTGTGTGAGTATTGTCTGAGCAAAGGTAGAGGTAGACTAGATGCCCTGTGTTTGGGCTAGTTCTCTGATTCTTGCATTGAGAAGTTGGGGTTTTTGGAGGCCCTTCTGGGCCTCTTTTCCCCCTCTTGCAAAATGAGAGCCTGACGTGCTCCAAGTCTGTGATTCCTTGGGCCAAAACTTTGAAATGGTTCGGCAGCCAAGGAAAGCAAAGAAGGTTCAAGGATTTCTCCTCACAGGAGAAGAGGCAATAGGTGCTGTTTTATTCTTGCTGTGAACAGAGAAATTTAGACTCAGTTATTTATTTTAATTTAAAGTAATGATTCATTGAAAAAGAATACAGTACGTTCCCTGGAGGAAAAAGACCAAAGAAAACTTGAATAAATGACTTAAGATCATAAAAGAATAAAAGGGGAAATGTCAAACAGACATACACACACAAAAAAAACATAAAGTAAGGAAACAGAACTAAGAGCTGACCTTCCACAATCACAATCAATGTGATGGGGTTATAGGCTCCTCTGTAAAAGATGTACACTCTGTAAAAGATGAGATCCCAATTCAAAATTCAACTACGTGCTGCTTACAAGAGAAACACTGGAAACCAAATGACCCACAAGTGTGAGAACATATGGGTTCTCTATGGAACCTGGCACCTAATGATATGCATGCTGAAGTCTTCAGGGGTGAAGTGTACTGATTGGCTGCAACATACTGCGGAAGGCGTCAAAAAAAATTAGATGAACGGAGAGATGGACAGACCTGCGAAAAAGCAAATAAAGAAAAATAGAAGTAGAAGCTAGGAAGTCAGTATATGAATGTTTACTGGATAATTCATTGTGTATGAAATTTTTTATAATAAAAACAGAGGGGAAAAATACCAAAGGGTTGGCCAAAAATGAACCAAACAAGCACACAGAGTAAGACTTCACATTTTGTTATCTCTGTAGATACATAAAGAAAAAGAAAGTTTAAAAAAGAACTGATATTTGAAGTGGCCAGAATCTGAGTTTCCTGGGCTTTTTGCTCTGCTCTTTTAATGACTTTAGTAATAATGCCAAGGGCCACACCAGGAGGTCATCTTGTTTTGACAAGCTCTCTGCCTCTGTCCCAATGTGACTGTCCCTTGCTTTTTAGGGAAGGTCACAAAGAAGTACAGTTTAAGGAAAGTTTTTAGGAACAGAGGCTATTAGAGACTTTTTTGTTTATGCTGATTTATATCTAGAATTCTTCATCAGTATTGGTCTTAGAATCATCACATTGTAAACATGGGCATGTTACTAAATACTAGGCTTTGGTCAAAGAAAGATATAACATTGGATATGTTATATGCTACACGATGTGACATAACTCTATGCCTCTACTCAGATGTCTAATAAACACCTTACTCTTAACATGTTCAAACCAGAACTTCAGGTTTTCCACCTCAAACTTGCTTCTTCTGTAGCTTCTCCATCTCGAATGGGCAAGTTTCTCAGGCCAAAACACTTGGGGTCATCTCTTTTCCCTCTCGTTCTCTCATACCTACATATGATGCAAATCCTGTTGACTCAACCTTAAAAAGATACCCAGAATCAGATTGATTTCACCACCCCTAGGCTACATCTCTGCTGCCAGCAACAGTTTTTTCCTTTCTAGATTATTACAACAGCCTTGGAAATGGCTGGTTTCAACTCTTTTCCACTCTAGTTTAGTGTCAACCCAGCAACCAGACTGATATTTTTAAATTATATCTGATCATGTCACACCTCTGCTCAAAACTCTTCAGTGGCTCCCCATCTCAATCAGAGTGAGACCCAAAGTCCTTCAGTGGCCTACAAGTTCTCCCTGGTACTATCTCTGAGACCCTATCTCCCAGCACTCACTCCTCACTCACTCAGCTCCTGCCACACTGGCCTCCTGGCTGTTCTTGAAGTTGGCAAGCACACACCGATCCCAGAGTACTTGCTGTTCTCTCTGCCTGAAACCTCCCCTTGAGACCCAGATGATTCACACTCTTCCAATTCTCATGTCTCTGCAAAAATACCACCTTCCCTGTTTGACCTTCCCCACCTACCCAAGTGAAATGGCAACACCCCCACCCCCACACTCCCTATTATCCTTCCTCTGTTTTATTCTTTTCCACAGGGCACTTATCTTTCTCTGGGACATTATATACTTACTTATTTCCTTATTGCCTTTATCCCCTGCCCCTCATACCTGAGCTCTATGAGGCCAAAAGCCTTTGCTTCTGTCACTACCATCTGCTCAGAACTAAAACAGGACCTAGCACTTACTTTTTCCTCAAAAAATATTTGCTGAAGGAATATGAAAGTGCCTTTGAAAATTATAAAGCAGTAAATACATGGTATGGCATTATTTTATTTACATGGGGAGGCCAAAAGAGAACCTTTTAAAAGAAACCCCCAGTTCATTTTTCTCCTCATTGTATCCTATGTGTTATGTGATAAGGAGATTTTTCCTCCACCATCTACAGAGCAGGTATTGCCAAATTTGGTCATGTGACACCCAGAGGCAATATTCCAAACAGTTAATAGCCAGTTCTGCAGGAACTCATTGAAATAAATAGACACAATGACCAATCAAAAGAATGCCAGCTGAAACTAGCATGTACTAGAGCGACACCATCAGGAGAAACTTCTCATCAATGACAGTTCTATTTCTCTTTAAAAAGCTGTAGAGAAGTAAGCATTGAATTAGGAATCACAAAAACCTGGGTTCACTGCCACTTTCTTCAACTCAGGATTTCTCAGCCTCAACACGATTGGTATTTTGTGCCACACAGTTCTTTGCTGTCAAGGCTGTCCTGTTCAGTGGAGGATATTTAGCAGCATCCCTGGCCTCTACTCACTAGATTCCAGTAGCATTTGCCCCCAGTTGTGTCAAGTAAAAATGTTTCTAGACATTGATAAATATCACCCTAGAGGTTGAGAACCACTACCACAACTCTTAAGTAGGGGACAGATAACTAGTAAACCCCACGGGGTCAATTTCCTTATTTGTAAAAGAGGACCAGTAATATTTATCCTACAGGGTAGCTTTAAGGATGAAAAGAAACAATGTATATAACCAGTACTTAACAACTTTTCCCATATTATTTTTTGTACATATTTGTTTTTATTCCTAACAAATAATGAGCTATTTTTTGTGCTCCAGTAAATGAATGACTTTGCATATGTGGGCTATACTGGTGATGGACACACTGCATTTCTACAATTATAAGGTTGAGCTTTTTAGTGCCTTATCAGGTCACACCTGCAACACAAATATTATCTCCAAATCCATTCCCTGGTTGGTTTCTCCCCTTAAAGAGCATGCCCTTTAAAGAGTGCATTTAGAGGCAGTCTGCTCACCCATGGTTAATTTTCTGGGCTGTTTATCTACAGTAGGATTTACTTGAGTCTATCTTGGTAAACGTAATGAAGCTTGGGTGTGCTTTCGTGGGGATGTGAAGTGAGGCTAGGGAGAGCAGTCTTAGGCTAGCTTTGGAAATGTCATTTCAGAATCACTTAAATTGGAAAAGTTCTAGACAGTTCTAAAAGAAGAGCTCCAGTAAACAAACCCATCACAACAAATAAGACAGACAACCCATGTCTGCTCTCTGGAAGCAGATTTGGTGTGGATTCTATCTTGGAAACTATTAATGATCTGCTCTGCCAATTTTTCAGTGCCCTCAAGAACTAGACAACTACATTGTACAGTGGATTATATCTATTGTGATATTAATTCACATCTTTCTCTGGTGAAAAGATGTAAACAGATGGCAGGAATCTAGGGGGAATGGATAGAATTACCCCCCTTTTTTAATAAATGAAAAGACTCAAGGAGGTTTGGTGGCCTGTGCAAGGTCACACAGATAATACTTGATGGAGCCAAGTCAGCTCAAGTCAGCTACCTTCGGATCCCAGCTCTTTTCATTAAACTGCGCTGAAGTAAATACCTCAACATTTTTGGAGTTCATTACCTGCCCTACATTATTTCACCAGCTGTCATAGAGAAAGCAACGGCAGGAAATATAAGGGAGTTTTAACAAGATTACCACATTTACCGAGGACAAAGTGCGAAACGCTGAGAAAAGAAGTTGGGTTAATGACAGGAAAGACTCTCAGCCTCTCCCTGGAGCAGCTGTTGGTGAAGCAACACCAGGAAGAGCTTATGCGTCTGGATCCCCAGGTTGGTTTGTACTTTCTCTTACAGAATGTTTAGGCTTATTAAACCCAAGCCTGCCATGTGGGATGAACGCCATGAAAACTACCTCTACCCAGGGATGATATTCAAAACATGTACACCTAGTTCAGCAAAGGGACCACCTAATGAAAGTCATCACCGACCCCAGGACTTCCTGCTGAACCAACCCCTCTTTAGCTGGTTGATCTTAGGGTAGTCTAATAGAGGGTGGATGGTCTCGTGGGTGTGTGGACACTCAGAGGGGCTTGTAATGACCACTTACCTACTAGAATAGGAAAATATCAGTATTTTAAGAAGTTGTCCAGCTATTTGGTACATCTGGCCCTGCTTCCCACCTCCTAGATATGTGACCTTACATAAATTACTTAACCTTTCCAAGCCTTCATTTTATTTATTTGTAAAATGAAGATGATGATAACAGAGCTTACCACCCAGAAGTGCTGTGAGAATCAAATGAGATGCAAGCAAAGTGTTACACACTGTTCCTGACACATATTAGGTGTATAATAACTTTTATCATTCATTTATTATTAAGGGAGAAAGCTTGAAATATGCCACATTTCAATTAATGTTGGCAAAAATGATCCTGAGTCTCCTATATTAGGTATAACTGTTTCCTGAAGTAAGACAAACATGGGATTGTCTGCTTCACTTAAGCACACCTTCCAACCCTGGTCACTGAGTCAACCAGATTCCCTTCCAGTTCTATTCCAGGCACTAGTACTAATTCTGTCCCCAAGTAAGCCAAATAGGATGACCTCTGTCAACAAGACACCTTATGGAGTCAATAATGATTCATTCTGTTTCCACCAGTGGCTAAGTCCGCGTCTTGCACCTCAAGTTGTCAACTGCAAAGCCCAAACTTCCCAGCAGCTAAATACAGTCTTATGAGACAACCTTCAATGTCTACGTCTCCTGTCCATCAATGCCAGTCATTAGCTCCCTGACCACTGAGCCCTGCCTTTCCCAATGCTCATCGCCAGCTGGATCAGAACTCAGTGTCTTCAAAGCTGTGTGAGTCTCAGCCCAGCATATTTTCCAGACCTCGGGTCCTCAGTAGACCCTGATTCAAAAGAATCCCACATGGTCTTCCCCTAGATTTAGCTCCTTGTGGTGGATCTGCTAAACCTCCCCATGTGCCAACCACCATCTGTGCTCCTACATTTGACCCCTGTCTTTGGCTGACCTAGACTGCAGGTAATAAAGCATGGGAGTTGTGAACACAGTGCTGGAGTCACACAAAGCAGAAAGTCCTTACACTTTCTGAGCCAAACTTAAAATGGAGAGAAAAATGCATACCTCTCAGAGTTGTTGTAAAGATTGAAAGAGATGAACTGGGCTTAGTTCCAGAACTGGCACAGAGAAGTATTCAGTGAGTCAGTCTTATTTTTTGATGGAAAGTAGTACTCCCCATCCCTACCATAACTTGATATCTGGTCATTCTATACCTATTTAAACTAGACACTTAACAAAAAAATTTAGAACTTACTCAAAACTTAGAAAAACTCAAACCCCCCCAAAAAAAATTTCAACTTAGAGATTAATCAAAACCTAGAGAGCTGTTCACACTAATCCTTTTAGGGCTTTCCATCGAAATAATCTAAAATCAAATTTGGACACAGTTGTTTGCTATTTGTTTACAACCTCATTCCCTCAACAAATATATGAGTGTCTACCATGTGCCAAGCACTGAACCACATGAACAAAACAGACCTGACACGTGCCCTCAGGGAGGTTACAGTCCAGTGCTCTCAATGAAATTAAGGGACTTTCTTTTGTGGAAAACTCCTTACTAATCCAGGATCTAGCACAGGGCTGGCTTGTGAAATAACTCTTTTGCTAGTACTTTTCTACACTTTCCAATATTTTAACTAGGAGCCTATTACTCTTATAATTTAAAAATTCATTAAAATTGAAAAAAACTTGCTGACTCTCTGAGAAGTGCAGGTAAATAATTTATCAGACCACCTTACAAAGCAGGGAAGTGCTGGCCGTTCACTGCAACAGGTTGTGTTTCCCTCAGGTAAGCTCCTGAGCTAACAGCCCTTGCTATCTCTTCATCTGCAGCCTGACCTCTGTTCTCTGTCCTCCAGGTACTTTGCCGTTTCTCTTGGCCTGAATCGCCCAGTATTCTGAAATAAATACTGCGCTTAAAATCCAACCAGTTTCCTCTGGAAATTTAGAACAGATACCAGTTACTTTATCTGGATTCTTAAAACAAGAAAAGACTCCAGTTGCTACATGCAGTCTTTTAGAAAAGCAAAGAAACTTCTCTCTGTGGGAGTTGCTATATATGATGGCACTCTGTTTTAAAGGGTCTTAGATAAGTCTTCAATTTTGTGATGTTTAGAGATTAATAATACCTTAGGGGGGGAAATGCTGAAAGGTAGGCAGGTCTTGTCAAAGTAAAAGAAAAGATTCTTTCCTGCTTTGCTGTGATTAGCTGCATAAATTGTAGTGCGAGTTCCAGAGCTAAATGAGTTAGTATGCATTCTACCCAGAGTTCTTTATTTGTTGAAGTAAAATGCTTATAATCTTTGCTTGGGGGAGAAAAAGAGGGTATGTCATTGAGTGAATATGAATTAATCAGTACTTTATGGACAGAACCCGTAATTTTAAAGCAGTGAAAAAAGAAAAGGCATTTATCAGGGTTCTACTCAGCAATCTCCCTCTGTCATTGCTAATAAATCTTTTATGAAATGGAGTTCTGCAATTTTAGCAGGAACGTTTCCCCCATCTTTCCTTGGAAGAAAAAAATAAGTTAGCAGGCATCTCTAATATTTTCTTCTCTCTTCCCGACTTGAATTTCCTGTACTCAAAATCTCTGAAGCTCTTTATTTTAAAGTTTTTTTTCTAAACTTATAAGTTCAAGACCTCTTTCATTAGAAGAAATAATTCATACAGCACTTCTTCCAAGAGATGGGAGGAAAGAGGCTTACTTTCAGGTGAAGAGCATAATATTTTACTAAGGATAATATTCTGGGTCTGCTAAACAATCAATATTCATAGATGGAGTAATACAGTCTACATTAGACTAACCGAGTTTGGAGATAAATAAGAGGATAATTAAAGGATACAATATTCCAGTTCTAATGCTTTATAATTTTCCTATAATTACTCATATAGCAAGATTCTGCCGAATTATAAGCAGTCTGCCAATAACCTCACGATGCCCTGATTTAATTAGGATATTATGCTCTTACTTGAAGGTTAGGCTCATTAGCTGTGAAATTCACCCCTGGATGTCTGGATTAAGATTTAAGGGGAACCCTAACTATGGAGTGGCATATAGCCAGTTTCTAGCCACTGAAACCGTGCAAACAGATGTGTGATCATTCTCCCCGAGGTTGGTAACTTTTTATTTTTAGCCACAAATCCACAGGCCCTCTCTCTGGGTTAGGGATGGGGCCTGATGGCCAGTCGAAAGCTTAAAAAGGTACATGACTGAGAAACAAGTTGTTAAAAGGCCATAATGAAGGGCTGGTGGGAGGGGGGTAAGATGCCCGTAATGATTTTGCCATTAAGCTCGCGTTCCATTTTACAGCTTGGATTTATTTATAACAACAGGTGGTGGTATTTGTGGGGAATTGCTTGTTTTTTCATTTGAGAAGGGC
The DNA here is from genome assembly GCA_032199065.1 of Smutsia gigantea. Taxonomy (NCBI): domain Eukaryota; kingdom Metazoa; phylum Chordata; class Mammalia; order Pholidota; family Manidae; genus Smutsia; species Smutsia gigantea. Next base: position 13,203 of record JAVSCE010022708.1, on the reverse strand, counting down.
AGCTCCATACATCTGCTAGAAGGCGAAACAAAACCTTTTCCAAACACCAATTCCTCGCTTTCTGCATCACCATTAGGAAGGAAGAATTTGTAGCAAAAGGCCACCCTGCCATTATTTCTTCCTGATGACACTCATTTAGCAGCCATTAAAATGCAAATAGAACTATGATTTTTAGATCACAAAATTAACATTAACGGTTGGATGATTGATTAAAGGTCATGGCGACGGTATAACTTAATTTCTTAGATAATTGTGTTCGGTTTTCTGCAGACTGTTTGGGTTTCTGAATTAATTTTATCTGTTGGTGAACACTGACAGGTGCAGTAATTGGCAGAGTCTCCTTTGGGCTCATTTCTTCCCATGAACTGCACCCTGTTCTCTTCCTCGAAGACCTTGCCTAAAACACAGAAGAGAGAGGGCCAAACCTGCTGGGGCACAGCCAGCGGGCGGACGAGTCTGGGCAAGGTCACTGGAGGGGTTATCACAGACCTGCAAAGCCCCAAATAGAATCCCACTCCATGGCTAATGAGTCTTCCCCCTAGGACCTTGCTGCACTGGACTCATGGTAGTACAGGATGACCCCTGGCCTTCCCTTGGGGCTCAGGCTAGCCTCCTCAGATCCCAGGCTGAAGGATCCCATCTCAGACCTGTTTTTCTTTAATGGAGGCAATAAGCCATGGATAGAGGCAATAACAATACTCTCGGCTTTTTGTCACCTTTGTATGTGAGAGTTCAGACAGTGAACGAGGGGGTGAGATGGGAAGTGGCCAGAGATTGAGTCTATCAGTCCTGCTTCTCAAATGTCAAGAAAAATAAGATATATATAGTGCTTCCATGGCAGGCTAAAAACCTTCTTTAATTCCAATAAATATGGAACTCTATATTGTAAAGTCAGGAATTCACAGGAAAAGCACTGAGGCAATAAGTGAATTGAGTTAAACTTTTCTTATTATTATCTCTTGAAGTAATTCCTCCTAGAAGTTTCAGAGGACTTTGTTTTATCACGAAGGATTCTATTTTGCAAACTTGTCTCCATCAGCTGCTGGATTCTCAAATCCTATCCTTTCATTATGAGTTCTTAGACTACGGCTGCACAGACGACTGCTAACTGACCAGTCCTGCCGAATGAGAGCTTACAGTCTAGTGGGAAAGACTTCTGCTCTACTCATGAGGTCATTAAAGAATAATGCAAAGCAATATGTAAACCAATTTACCAGACACAAGTTCCTTTAGGTCACAACTATGTCTCATCAGGCTTTAATCCAACACAAGTATTCATTCAACAAATATATATTGAGCACCTACTCTATGCCTGGCTCTGTTCCCAGATCTAGGGATGCTCTAATAAGGAGGACAGATGGTCCCTTCAGAATATTACTTACAGTCTCTGATGAGGTACGGGAAGGAAAACAAGCAATGAAGCAACACACAATACTTAAATATGGGCTGAGCACTACAGGAGGGAAAGGAAAAGGAAAGAAGTACTATGAGAGCTCATACATGGCTTTCTGTTCCCAGGGCCTTTCACAGTGCATACTAGGTCCTAAATCAATGCTTACTGAAGCCATGAAACTCTTTATTAATGAATCAACAAAAGGATATAAGGACATGATTCTAGGGAATCCTAGAAGAATTTGTGGAAGAAATGGGACTTGCAGGCCACCACACTGGCCACTGTCAATTCCTCAAACACATCATGCTTCCCTACCCCAAGGCCTTTGTACATGCCACTTTTACTGTGTGACACTCCCTCCCCTCCTCTATGCCTAGACAATGTACACTTCACTTCAGACCTCAGCCCAAAGGCCAGGACCACAGGGAAGGCACCCTGAGGCCCCTTGTTTTCCCCAACCCCAGATAAGGTCCAGGCTCTGGGTATAGAGTCCCAGTCAGGGTACGGAGTTCCACAGGCTCCACAGCTCCAATCCCTACTACCATACCCCTTGCATGGCCCACCTCGCACAATTTACGCTGATTTGGATGATATTTGATAGCTGTTTCTCTCCCCACTCTGGACTCTTAAGTTCTGTGAGAGACTCACAGAACCACTGTGTCCACGGCAGGCCCTCAATAGTTGTCAAATGCAAAGATGGAGTTTGTTATGTTGGATCTTGAAAAATGGGAGGAATCCAAACAAGCAAAGATGAGGAAGAACAAGCATAGAGGGTGGAAGAAACAAAGACTGGGGCCCACAGGGCTGTGCAGGGTGGATGCAGAATATTCCACCAGCCGTCCAGCCTGGGCTCAGACCACACAGGACAGTGGGTGCCAAGGCTGCTGTGCCCTGTGGGGCCAGTCCCTAGGCTGTGGAAGGGTGGGTGGGTCACAGGCAAAAGGTGCCTTTGGGTTTGGGGGCAGCGGGTAGGGGTGCTCCTTGGGACAGCAGCTACCACCACCATTTTAACAAGCTGAAGATTCTCAGAGAGACCCATGACTGAGAGCAATCTCAGAAGTGGAAGGTGCCCCCCAGGGGGCTACTCACATGTGGCTGGAAAGGAAGATAAGCTAAATTATGAGAAGCTTTAAAACTCAGGCTTTTGATCCTGAGTTCAGCAGGCAAGCCAGGAAGTCATTGTAGATCCCCAAGAAAGCAAGGAATGATAAAAGGCGTGTTTTAGGAGGACTGATCTCAAAGTTCAGGCCAGATGCTGTGCCAGGTACCAGAGAACTACAGGTGATACCTAGACATTAGGCTTTACCGAAATTAAGTTTCCCATTATAGCATCCTCTGGGGAGATTATGAATTTCCCAAAAAGTTAAAGTCTCCACGCTCAGCTGCTATGAGGCTGGTTTTGGTGGTTTCCCTTCTGGTCTCTGAGTGCCCTAAAGCCAATTCCTTACATCCTTAGTGATGAGTATGGTGTCTAGCCCTAGCAAATGTCTTGAACGGATAAATGAATGAATGTCTCTATTCAGAACAAAACATAAAAAGTAGCCCCCAAGTCTGTGCTACTATGCAAAGCCTCTTTACCTTCTAACTCTTTCTTAAACAACTTCCTCCAACTAAAGCATCTTTCATTAGCTTTGTCAAAACCAAAGACCGTCCGAGTTTTCTTCTTCCTTTTCTGCAATTTAATAGAGCCCCATCTCTGGGTAAGACTGCCTGCCTCTCTCTGAATCCAGTTTCCCTTCTTGGCAAACACTAACATGGTAGGTAAGCTGTATTTCATGAAGCTAACCAAGCTCATTACAGAGAACATATTTCTAGGAGGAGGGATATTAATTTCTTCCTCATACAAAGAGCAAAAATCAATATCATAAATCCAGGAAATCTCCCCTAAATGTCTCCTCCATCATCACTCTCTCCTGCGCTCTGTGTAAATACCATTATGACAGGTTAGCTGTATTTCTATTCAAGCAACATGATATTGAGGTGACTGCAGGACAAGTCACACTGCTGAAGTAGGAGTATTGGCTGAGATGGTATTCCTTAAGGAATTTTATGACATTGAAACTCCATGAAGTGCAGCTGAATGTACCTTTATCTTTGAAACAAGCCCTGGTTCCAATCCCCAGCCTGCTTAGAATACACTGAACTTGGATGGTGCCTATAGATTTTCAACAGGAGAAGTGGATGAAAAGGAAGCAGTTTTCTAGGGCAAGTTTGCATCTCAAAATATTCATTTCCTCCAACGTGTAATAAACACCAACTGCACACATTGTGTGAGTGATACATTTTTAAACAGTGGAGACACAGGCACCAATTTTTTAGGAATTTACAGTCTAAGTAAGCAAATAGAGTTTAAACTAAGACTTAGTTTTAATTTTAATACACACACACATTAGACCCTACTAAATCCCTGTGCAGAAATATGAAATCTCCAAGTAATGTTTTTCCTACTACCTTTTTAGAGTCCCTTAACCTCATGCAGCCCCAGGGGAAGGAATATATCTTCATTTTAGGAGTAAACAAGAATCTAATTTTAGAAATCCTCCAAGATGTTGACCTTTGTGTAGGAATCTGTCAGCCTAAGACCCAGGATCTTGGATGGGTTATTATAAATTAAAATCTAATACTCCTTCCTCTCTGGATCTATAATGCCCCATTCAATCAGCAATGTCCAGCTTACATGTGCAATTTAGCTCCAAAAGGCAGACTGCAAAACCTAGTGACTTCAACATCCCAAGGGCATAGGCAAAATTAATTAAGGCATTGCTGCTAAATATTAGCCCTCCTTGAGTCCTCCCTCCAAGTTTATTTCTAATTATCTCCCATTGAGTCATGTCCCCAGTGAGTCAAAAGTTTTATTAGATTTTTAAGATCCTATCTCTTGACAGCTTCAAAGGATTTTTATATTTTAGCATAGTTGATTTCCTCTAATATGCTTCCATCTCTTAACTAATCTCTGTCCTGAATTATATTATAAAATCATACAGTGGGAAGAGTCCTTTGAGGTCACCTAGCCCAGCTCCATCTGATTATAGACAAGGAAACTAAGACCTAAGGAAGTTTGGTATCTTGAGAAATATGAATAAGTTAATGTTGCAGAAACCTGATGCTATGAAGACCTACTGTTAGGTCCCATCAAGACCGAATTGCAAATGGTTGTAGAATAAAGGCCTACAGATTTTGACTTTGGAGCTATCGCATCAAAAGATTACTCTACACTCCAATCATTCTACATGAATCCCTCCCTCATCAACAAGGCCAGCCCACACAGTCGGAGCTTCCACTGACCTTTCAGTGCCTCCTCTTTAATGAGGACAAACAGACAAGAAGCCATCATACGTAAGAGTAAAGTTTCCACAGTGAGAGATAACAGAAGACAAGGAACCTAGAGACAGCAGAAGATCTGGGAAACAGAAGAAAAACATCAAAAAATACCTCCTCAGCGATATTGTATACATAGAATACAATGTGATGCAGAGTAGTTTATTAAAGAACAAGAAAGAGTTCTTAGATATTAAAATATGAAAGCAAATAAAAAACTTCATCAGGAGTTTGGAAAATCAAGCCAAACAACCTCACAGAAAGTAAAATAAAAAGACTGAGAAGAAAATTAAGCAAAAAAAAAAAAAATAGGAAGAATACTACGAAGATTAATCCAGAGAGTCTACCACGTGACCAACAGGAATCCCAGGAAGTCAGCACAGAGAGAAGGGAACTAGCAGAGGTATAAAACAAGACTGTTTCCCAAGACTGTAGGATAAAAATCTGTCTGAGAGAGCTTCCGGAATGCCCAACACCACAGTAAAGCCATGTGGAATTTCAGAAGCCAGGGATAAAGAGGAAATCTGGAAAGCTTTTGAGACAAGAAGGATTTTCATCAAAGGACCAGGACTCAGGATGGTTCAGGACTTCTAGACATTGGAAACAAAAAAAAAATAAAAGAGCAATGCCCCCAAAATTTTGAGAGATTATTTGAACCCTAGCATTCTATTCCAACCAAGTAGTGAATCAAATATGAGGACAGAATATTGACATTTTCACACAAGCAATGTTCAGAGCATATTATTACTTCTAATGTGTTCCTTCTTAGGAAGTTCCTGAAGGGTTGAGATTCTGTAAAAGGAGAGAAAAAAATAAGAAAGAGTAAAACATGGCCTTCAGGAAAGGGATCCAAACAAGGAGAACAGTAAAGGGAAAGCTGTGAAGCAGGCCTTGGGAGGAACTGGCTGGACAGAAGACTAACAAGGAAGGTGTTCAGGAGGAAAAGAATATGAACTGGAAGATTACTTAATTGATTTGTGAAAAAGGAGACACTTTGGCTGCCTACAAAACAGTTATTTCCATCTTTGTCCATGCAGTCTGCCCAGGTCCCAGGATGAATTGGGATTGGCCTCAACCAATCATGGAGTCCTATACCTAAGTACCAGCAGTTTGTCTAATACAGACTTGTGATCAGTTCTGGCCTATGAGATATAAGCACAAGGCTTCAGGGGTTTTTAAGAAAGAATGTGCACCCCAATAAAGGAAAGACTGAAGGCAAAGGTCCAGTTTGGGCTCCCACCATGTTCCTCCAGCTCCTGCCTGTGTGATGTAAGGACATGCTCTTTGGAGCTGCACCAGTGTTCTTGGCGCCACCCAAGAGATGTGGCCAACACACCAAGAACAGCAGAAGAGAAAGACAGGGAGAGCCAGGTCTAAATCTGCCTCTGCCCCTGCCCTGGAGCCATCTACTGCCATCAATCTCGTTAGGTGACAAAACTGCACGTCAGTTATTGAAGCTACTGTTTGTTGGGGTTCTGTTACCCGAAGCCAAAGGCATCTTAGCTGGTGTGGAAAATATCATTGACAGGTATGTTACAACATCTGTTTTTAAAAATTAATCATTAGTACACTGAAATCTGGGCAAATAAAAAAAAATGAGGCAATCACTTAGAAGCAATTGCCGATAACCTTTGAAAAGATTTTCAGCCTCACAAGTAAAAGGGATTTGTAAATTGAAATCACATATAGGTACCATTTTATGCCCATGATATTGGGGAAAAAAATAATAATAAAAGTCCGACCATTCCAGGAAAACACATCCAGTGCTGGTAGGTACATAATTATTTCAACCATTTTGGAGAATAATTTGACAATACCTAGTAAAATTGCCAATGCTTACATATTATACTTCAGCCTATTCAGAAAAGCCTCCCACATATGCCCAAGAAGACAATTATAAGAATGTTCATTGCAGCATTTGTTTATAATGACAAAAAAAATTGGGTAAGAATACAACTTTGTTTATCAGTAGGAAAACAGATCAATACAGTGTGGTATAGTCATGCAATGAAATACCATACATTACTTTTAAAAGCCAGTTTCATGTATCAACATGGATAAATCTCAAAAGCAAATATTAAGGGTGTAAAAAGTAGGTACAAACAGCGAAATAAAGTATTATGCCGTTTATACCAAACTTTTAAACATAACAGTACTATATACAATTTAGAAATACATGCATATAGAATACAAGTAAATAATAGTAATTCACAGAATGACAAACACCAGCTTCAGGATGGTGATTATTCTATGAAAGTCAGGAGAGGAGAACAAGGATGAGATTAGGAAGAGGAGGGTTTCAATTGCATCTCTAAGGCTGTGTTTTATACCTGGAACAACTGTGGCAAAATGTTAGGCTCTAACTAAGTATGAGAATTATGTATTCTTCTACATTCATTTGCTTCAACTTTTTATAATATGATCCTAGTACCCTAACTGGCTCAGCAATCTCTTCATAGTCAAAATAATGTCAAAACTGATAATTGAATGAAATAAATTTGTCATAGAAGAACACTAATAGAAGAGAAAATAAAAGGTACGAGAATTCTAACAGAAATTGAAAATGTTCACAATTTTTAAATTAAGGGGAAAATTGAGTTTTTTTAGAAATAAAAGCAGTGAAAACTAAAAGACGCTTTCAAAGTTGAAGTGATTAGCTCTGGCAAGTAAATAGGGAGTGACTGGGGGAGGGAAAGGTCTTCTTTTTATTGACAGGTGACCAGAGACAAGTGTGTTATTCTAGTTCTCCGAAAGAAGGTGGGTTCAGTGATTCTGATGTCAAACCCGAGTGAAAATTTTCTAATATGGTTATAAATGGACAGGATGTATTATGAGGACTTGAAAAAGGAAACAGTGATAACCAGGGCCCCTAAAGTAGTTTCTAAGATAAATTTAACCTGTTTTTTCTCTCACAAATAGACACTGGTGGGGCTGGAGCACAAGGCCATTTTGGGTAGTCAAGAAGAGAGAGGCAGTCCACCACTGGGCATCTGAATGGCAGCAGTCAGCAGTGAATGGACTGGGAAATGGATACAGAGTGGGAGGAGGCAGAGGAAAGGGCATTGATTATGTGTGGCCAGTACACACAGTCCATGGACAAAGGACAGGTGTGGTGTTGAAAACTAGCACAGAAAGGATGAATATCAGAGGCCAAAGAATGTTAAGATTTCTCAAGAGATAGGAACTTGGAGACCTGACAAATCTTTCAAATGGCTTCTTCTTCTTCCAGCATGGTTTTTACTGAACTATTCATATATGGAATATGTCTCTTCTCCCTGCAACCCCACAGAATCTCAAAGACGCCACCTGGCCCATAATCCTACTGCAATGGTCTTAACACAGCCAACATACTGCTTTTCCATTATGAAGAGCAGCTAGACTAGAGGGTTTGGCTTCGAACACGTACTAGCTCTGTGACCATGAACAAGTATTAATCCCCTCTGTGCCTCTGTACTCTCAACTTTAAAATGGGTATGAGTGCCTACCTCATAAAGTAATGTGCTTATCAAACGGCTTGGCAAACAGTAATCATTCGATGAACCTCCACTGTTATTATCATTAGATTTGGAAGCCAAACTTCAAATAGGGCATATCACCAGGGATGCACTGGGAAGAAAGCAAGCAGGCTGATAAAAAAACATGGAATCAACTCAAGTGGAGAAACATTGGAAAGACATTAAGATGCTTATCATAGCTTGCTTAGTCAAGTCATCGGTACCAGAGACATAAACAGTTTTGAAGAGAGTGAAGAGACGTTCTAATAAGTAGCATAGTTTGAGCACCTACTGTCAGGCACTGTGGGAAACATTCTGTGACAAATTCTATTAGCTTCTATTACAATTACCATTACTAAGTAAGTTATTATACCCAAAATTAGTAGGTTAAAACAATAACCATTGAATTATGCTCAGGTTTTGTAGGTTGGGAAGTCAGACTGCATGGCAAGAATGGCTTGTGTCCCCTGCCCGATGCCAAGGCCTTAGCTAGGTGGTGAACTGGAATCACCGGAAGCCTCGCGCACTCACCTCTTGGGACCTGGGGTAGATAACTGGAAGACCAGGACCGCCGACTGAAGCATTTACACGTGTGACTTGCTTCCTCACAGCATGGAGGCCTCGGGGAGTTCAGCTTCTTACAAGGCATTTCAGGGCGTAGCCCTTATAAATAAGATTATTGCCTTGTAAAAAGGAGCCCAGAGAGCTCTCTCACCCTCTTTCCTCCCTGTGAAGACACAGTACAAAGACAGCCATCTATGAACCACGAGCCTCATCACACACTGGACCCGCTGGTGCTTGGATCTTGGACTCCCCATCTTCCAGAACTGAGAAATAAATAGCTGTTGTTTTAGCCCCCCCGTCTATGATACTTCGTTATAGCAAGCCATAGACGACTAAGACACTTGCCGACAGAACTACACTTCTGTTCAGAGCAGCCATGTGCCAAGCCCAAGGTAACAAACCATAAAAACTCCATTCCCTTTTGGCACTGATTTGTTATGCCAAGGTCCTATAAAACTAACAGTGGTTATGTGACCCAGCCCTGGCCAATGAGACTTAAGGAAAACTCTGCAGGGAGTCTTCTAGGAAGTGTTCTGCTTTCCCGATGAAAGAATCAGACTTTGCCATTTTTGACGCTTCCCCTTTTATTCTTTCCTTGAATGCATATACAATGCTTGGACTAAAATGGCAGCCGTCTTGTGACCATGCAGCAAGCATGAGAATGAAAACAAAATACTAAGCATAGCAGGGAAGAAGATATTTAAAAACTTGGATCCTTGACTGCATCAATGAGCAGCAGAGCAAATGCTAATAGTCACTTATCACTCACTGTACTTCTTGTTATGCATGAAAAATTAACTCTAATAGTTTAAGGCAATATCAGTCAAGTTTCTTTTACTTGCCACTGAAAGCGTTCCTAGACAAAATGAACTTACAATTTCTAACTCACATAATAAATGAATTAAGCATTATTTACTGAGGCTTTATAATCCCCATTTTGTAGGTTAGAACTTCAGTACCTTTTCCAAGATCACAGAGCTGGAGAGTGATGCCAGAATTTAAACCCAGAGATAATTTTAAAGCCCAAGGTTTTTCCTCTACCTCCCTGCTACTCACAGTGGGTTCCTTGAACCAAGGGACAGCATCACCTGAGAACTTGTTAGAGACGCAGAATCTCTGGCCCTACCCAGATCCACCAGATTAAAATGAGCAATTTAAACAAGATCCACAGGTCTTCCCTATGTGGCCCTGGAGGAAAGAATAAGGACTGGTAGTTGAAACCTACAGGAGGCCAGATTTCAGCTCAAAGAAAATAAGCACTTTTTAAACAAAATGATCACAAAGGAAAGGATCTACTCGTGAGACAGGGAGTTCCCTATCACCTGAGGTATTCAACATAAATGAATCCTACTTGCTAAGGATGCTATGGAAATAGCCTTGAAGACTTTCCATACTAGTAACCGTTACCATTGACCTTCCAGTGCCTGAAATTGCACCATTAGAGACATCTCCAGACAGTAAAGCCCGGTCTAATAAATGTCATTCTACAGTCACTGATATTCCACATAGTAAAGCTGCTGTTCTCCGTAGGAAGTAGGAGTAAGGGATGCTGGGGGATGGAGGGATGGGGCAATATGCAGGCCCCCAGAAGGCCAATTCTCATGAGACCGCCCAGCTAGGAGCAGAGGAAGAGCACAGAGCGTAGGTGTCTGAACATGGGACAGCGGGTGGGTAAGGACCAGACCCCAGGGCTGTGGCTGTCAGTGGCCCAGGAAGCAAAGCTTGCACAGTTCCCTTTTGTTCCTTGAGGCCTCTCTCAGCTTCCCCTGCAGCTTCATCACCTCTGACTGAGCCTGGGCAAAAGCTGTTAACTCGAGCAGGCTTTGGAAACATGCACATGTAACCACATTCTCACCCTTTTGAATTTAATTCCACAGTATAATTAAACACATCTACTGCACATGCACAGCTATAATACGTGAGCTGTCGGTTCAATCTGGAAATGTGCATTAAACAAATCCAAATGAGGTGCAACAATCTCTGAGCCTTAGGCTGGGGGTGGAGCGTCACCAGCACAGCACAATGAACATTTCATGGGACACACTGCCACCCAGTGGCCACCAGGGAAATTGCCCAGACCCTGAAACAGCAGCCAGTGCCTGGTCCTCGGGCCTCCCCGGTACCTGGAAAATGCTCAGATGTTTTGAACCAAACTGAATTGAATTAAGTTGAGTTGCAATGAAGTGAATTGAATGAGCATAAAATGGACAGCGTTATACTGGGACATCACCAGGGTCTGATGACCTATTCTGAATCAATGAAAGCACAGTATATTTTAGACCAAAGGGGAACACCCTCCCCGCAACTTGCATCAAGGTAAAGGAGAGTGTTTTCAGAAAAGATCTCAAGAAGTCAGGCTTTTGCGGGTGCCTTGGCTCAAATGATGATCAGATGTGGTCCACCAGGACTACAGTATAAATCCTGTTTCTGACACTTTATAAATGAATATTCAGTAAACAAGTACAGGTATAAATATTCACATACAAGCAAAATAAGAACTCAGACCTATAATAAAAAGGCCAAAATGAAGGCAGGTTTCGTGACTGCCAGCATCAGTCTCAGGGGCCCTTGACGTCTAACTCCACCTTGACACCCTCCTCCCATTGTAGCTACTTCCACATGGCGTGGTGATGGTGGACTTCAAGGCCTCTGTCCCCTGTGGTCCGGGAACTCTCAGAGGAGCCTTGCCCATGCATCTAGCACTATGCCCATCACATAATAGGTAAAGGAGGGAGGGAAGGAAGGAAGGCATCCTTTCTTTGTAGCATTGATGTAAATTTCAACAAAAACCATTTTTCCTGTTTTGACAGGCCTGTGGCCTCCTGCATAGAGCTTCTGCCTTTATCTGAGGCTCTGGGCCTTGGGGATGACGACAGTTGCAAGCTCCCCAAGTCCTCAGTCTATGCACTGCATGTTCATGTGCACCCAAAATTCCTATGTTGAAACACTGTTCCCCAAGGTGATGGTGTTTAGAAATGGGGCTTTTGAGAGGTCATCAGGTCATGAGGGTGGAGTCCTCATGATCAGGTTTAGTGCCCTTATAAGAGGAGAAATGAGCGCTCTCTCTCTCTCTCTCTCCTCCCACTGTCCTGCCACCCACCCCCCCACCCCCACCGAGTGTGGACACAGCGAGAAGGCAGCCAGCTGCAAATGCAGAGGGGTGACCTCGCCGTGGACTAAATCTGCTGACACCTTGATCTTGGATTTCCATCCTCCAGGACTGTGAGTGAGAAACAAATTTCTGTTAAGCCTCCCAGCCTGTGGCATTTTATAGCACCTTCAAAAAAATTCTCCCCCTTTTTCCTTTGCTTTGTTTCTATTTAATTCGGGCTGGTTTCTTTGTTTTTTTGTAGCTTCAAAACATGCTATGTGATGTGGAATAAATAAACAATGACGTGGCATAATAATGCCTAAAGCACCTTGCAGGTTGCAGGCCTCTCATGGGGATTACCATGAGACGGGGCACCACACGACAGATGTGGATAGAGGCCCCACTGCCAGATCATGCAGAAGACTTCCTTCAGGTGGGGGACAGTAAGGCCCCCTCACAGATTTCACTCACCACACAGGATTTCAACAGAACTATTGTTCTGAGCTCCAATCTGGGATGTATTTTGAGGTACTTTGCCTTTGCCTTCTGACAGTAGAAGCACACGTTTGCCTTAGACGCTGTGAGCAGCCTCTCACTGAGAGCTCTGGCATGAAAGGTGTCTCCTGCTCGAGCCAGGCCCCTCTGCGTCTCACGCTCCTCTGCGTCTCAGGCCTGCTTGGCCTCTGCCGAGTCATCCATTCTGCCCACTTCTCCCCATGGCATCTTCACTCAGAAGGAATGAAGCCTATCAAAAGTCGTTTGAAACCTTTCAAAACTTTATCGCATTGTGGTCATCTAGAAAATAATTTACCAGTGTTGAACTCCCAAGAAGAAATTTTGTTAAACCAGGTATGAATTGCAAAAGGGGATGATTGTTGAAACATAAAGGCATTCTGGGGAGAAAGAAAGAGCAAGGGAGTCTTTGGTAGGAAGGACATGTAAATCAAGACGTTCATTCACAACGCCGGTGAGTCCAAAATTGAAGCAACTGCCATCACGAGAGCAAGCTATATCTGCGCATTAATGTTTTTACATTCATCCTACTTTTCTTAAAAGATTCATCACACACATACACACACATGCCTCTGTCTACCATGAAAACTCTATTTTTATTTCAAGAGAGTTCAAGACTCACCCCTCTGTGAAGCTCTTCCAGCTGGCCCTGTAGGCAGCCAGAACACCCCTCCTTCCCACAACGGACTGAATGCTTGTGTCCCCCACCCCGGCATGATGGCATTAGGAGGTGCAGCCTTTGCAAAGTGAGTAGGTCATGAGGATGGAGCCTTAGGGTAGCGGGCTAGTGCCCTTAGAGGCCAGAGAGCCAGCCAGGACACAGCAAGAAG
>JAVSCE010022707.1:0-11479 GCA_032199065.1 Smutsia gigantea | reverse complement strand
CATCCCACCCTAGAGGGAGCCCAAGGGCCTCAGGCCTCCATGTGGCTTCAGAGCGGCTGCCCCTCGCTTGGCCGGATGACCTCCCTCCCTGAGAGGCAATGGTCCCCCCGGCCCCTGTGTCCTGCAGGCGGCCTCTAATGGCTCCACTCCAGCCTGAGCCTGGTCCCAAGAGTGTTTACATGGAGAATAAACCTCTAGAGCCCTCTGCCCCTGTGCCCTCTGCTCCCCAGAGCCCCAGGCGTGCCTCTGGCTGCCAGGCAGAGTGCCCTATTAGGCAGTGTCAGTTTCCCTTCCAGACCTGGGCCTACACAGCCTGGCTCTGAGACAGGGAGGTGGAGGGAAAAGGTGGGTGGGTACGAATGGACACGGTGACTGGAGAAGCAAGACACCCCTGCGCCGTGACCAGAGCCCCAATCCCCATGATAAGTTTATATATAAGCAAAGATCATGCCTGAAGTGACCACCTTGGATCCTCTGGCCTCTGGGTCTTTCCGTACCTCAGAGGCTGGAGAAAAACTGAATAGAGGGGGAAGGGGCATCACCCTAGCTGGCTGGGGTCTCCATGCTTGTGTATCCCCTGAGGCTGGACTACTTTGAGCTGAGGTCATCAGTCCAGAGATGCGGCCCTGTAGAATTCTGTCCCTTCTCCCCTTCCTACCGCGGGATTGATGCAGAGCTGGGAGGGAGAGGCCGCTGCTCTTGGTCCAGAGGCCCAGTAACCATGCCTGCCTCCCTAGGCTCATCTTTGGCACCCTGTACCCAGCCTATTCTTCCTACAAGGCCGTGAAGACAAAAAACGTGAAGGAATATGTGAGTGTATGAATCTTAACCTCCCACCCAACCCACACGGCAGAGATAGGAGAGGACAGCGGGTCATGTGACAGGTGGGAGTGACTTTGTACCAGTGCTGTCAGCATTGAGACCCTGCTTCAAAGGAGGTTCCTGTTTGTCCTTTTCCCCAGCCCTGGTGTGATCGGCAGGCCAAGCTGAAGTCCTGAATGCCCCTCCCTGCCAGCACCTCCAGCATAGTTGACAGGCAGAGGTGGGTTCCGGGTGCTCCCTTGAGGCCACTGCCAACGCTGCCCTCTGTCCCTTCAGGTGAAGTGGATGATGTACTGGATCGTCTTTGCCTTCTTCACCACAGCTGAGACGCTCACAGATATCGTGCTTTCCTGGTGAGGTCCAGCATCTCCTTGCTGCAGAGCCTCTGACTTCTCTCCCCAGCCAGCCAGACAAGATGGAGACCCAGGGTGGAGTCCCCCCATAGTTCCCCGGAGTTCTGGATGCCTCCCCCATCCTGGCCGGGCTTGATGAGCAAAATATGAACAGCCATAACCCATACATTTCTTTCTGGTGGAAGCCAAGGCACCACCATAGAACTTAGAGACCTGCTTCTGCCAAACTTAACGTGACCTTGAGCAGGTCACAGCCTTCTAGCCCTCACTTTTCCCATTTGTAAAACAGGCATAGGCTCATGTCTTACAAACACTGGATGCTTGTATTCCAAAGACATTTTCCAGGCACTACTAGAGTAGGTCTGAGCACTCTGAGGACAGGAAATGTCTTAATCACCTGTATATTCACAGCAGGAGCTCAGAAATGTTTATTGAATGAGCAAAGGCCTCTCGGAAGAGAGGACTAACATAGCACATTGGGAGTCAAGACAAGAAAGTTTTCCAGAGAGGTAGATCATAAAAGATCACTACACTTAATATTAAAAGGGCTTATGGCCTTTGAGAAAAACAGATTTCACAGAGGAAGTTGCCTGGGGTCAGATTAGGAAACAGTAATTGTACGGTTAAAAATTAAGGACAGTGGATAAAGATGCATCTTGACACAGCAAAGGAGAGAGCTTTGATGAGCACTTTGTGAGGAGACCTGAAGAGTTTGTGGCCTGAGGAGGAGCCATGGGGAACGGAGGACAGTCCTTCAAAGCAAGGGGCGTGCTATGGCAGCAAGGGATGGATGGGATCCAAAGCACAGCTAGGCAAGCCCCTGTCTCCTTCATGGAAGGAAGGGCAGGAAGACAAGGGGGCTGAGAGCCTAGGAATGGACCTAGAATGTTAGGAAGCTCACCTTAGTGTGGACCCCAAGACCGAGGAGTGACAGGGCTGGGATTCTCAGGGCACAGGGCACGAAGAGCTGCTGTGAGGGGCCCTCCTACCAGGGTCACGTCTCACCTTCCCACTTGGAGTGTCATCAGGGCCTCCCTGTCTCCTGAGCCATGTGGGGACCTAGCATGAAGGAGTGGGGGGCTGGCCAGGGTCCTGCAGTGTATCAGCACAACTTCACTCCCAGCCATGGGCTCTGCCACTTGCCTCTGTCTACTTTGACAGGTTCCCATTCTACTTTGAGCTCAAGATCGCTTTTGTGATATGGCTGCTGTCCCCTTATACCAAGGGCTCCAGCGTGCTCTACCGCAAGTTCGTGCACCCAACACTGTCCAACAAGGAAAAGGTTTGCCCTCACTCTGAGCTTGCTTCTCAGCCTGCCCCAGGCCCAGGCAGCTCAGTGCCTGCAGCCACACACATTCCCGGCTCTCCCTGGGGGTGCCCAAGCCTGGCCTGACCTGGCAGGGCCTGGCCTCCCGGGGCAGGCAGTGCCTCCATCCAGGTGCGAACAAGGTGGGGCAGCCTGGCCAGTAGGGCCTGCTCCTCACCCTTCCTCCTTCCCTCCAACCGCTCAGGAGATTGACGAGTACATCACACAGGCCCGAGACAGGAGCTACGAGACCATGATGAGGGTGGGCAAGAGGGGCCTGAACCTGGCTGCCAACGCAGCAGTCACGGCTGCGGCCAAGGTGAGGCGGGGACACCCCCGGACTCCCAGGGCCCCAGCTTGCTCGTCTTGTCCTCAGGGCCATGAAGGTTTGGGGCTTGTGCAACTCAGGGTTCCATGCCTGGCCCTGTACCCTCCAGCTAAGTGACTTCCAGTCTCCGAGCCACGGTTTCCTGACTTACCCAAAGGAAAAGCGTGGCTCCAGCCTGTTGGTGCAGCTGTAGGACTGGGTGAGGACATGTGGGGGAAGCACTGGGTCCAGTGGCTGCCCAGTGGCCCACGGTGACTTCTCTCCACCTCACCCCTTCATCCGGTTCTCTCGCTGTGTGGTGGTGACCCCAGGGCCAGGGCGTGCTGTCAGAGAAGCTCCGAAGCTTCAGCATGCAGGACCTCACCCTGATCCGGGACGAGGACGCACTGCCCCTGCAGGGGCCTGACAGCCGCCTCCGACCCAGCCCCGGCAGCCTTCTGGACACCATTGAGGACTTGGGTACAGGCAGGGCCTCGGGCTGGGCGTGGGGCACCAGGGCACGGAAGCCAGATGGGGGACACTGGACTCCTGCTCTCCTTTCCTCCCGAACCAGGAGATGACCCTGCCCTGAGTTTAAGGTCTAGCACAAGCCAGGCAGAACCCCGGACAGAGACCTCCGAGGATGATGTGGGAGACAAGGCTCCTAAGAGGGTCAAATCAAACAAAAAAGTGCCCAAAGCTGAGGTGAGAGCGCCGGCCAGAGCTTGGGGAAATGGGGAGGGGTTGCGGCTCCAGGCTGAGTCCTCTGTCTTCCTCCTTCCTTTCCACAGCCACCAGCTTCCAAGACGCTGAAGAGCCGACCCAAGAAGAAAGCCTCTGGCGGGGGCGACTTGGCGTGAGGTCCCAGCCCCCGCCCGGCTGCAGAGCCCGCAGCTCCGCACTGTGCCAGCGCCCACGAATCTCAGGCCCCAGGACCCCTCGGATGGCTGATTCCAGTGCCCGCCCAGTGACCACGCCTCTGGAAAGCTTGGAAAGGAGGAGGGAGACCCTGCTGTGGGGGTTGAGGGTGGAGGCTGGACCAGGAGCTGAGGACTGAGCCAAAGCAGATGGGGGCTGCTCAGAGCCCGAACCAGTACCCCCCGTCCGGCCCTGCCCTCCCCACCCCGTGCCTTGCTGAAGACCAGGGCCACCCCTCCCTGAGGTCCTGACCCGCCCCACGGCTCTCCCTGGGGCCCGTGGGGGAGGGGCAGCCTCGGCCCAGACTGCCCCGAGAACGCCTGAAGGCCCCTGGGGAGGGAGGGCGGAAGGGTCAGCTGGCCGGGCGGGGGCTGCAGGCCGCAGCTGGGAGGTGAGGAGGGGGCTTCGGGGCGCCTGCGTGAGCCGCGTGGCCAGGCCGGAGCTGCAGCTGGCGGGGAGGCACCAGGTGGGGGTGTGCGTGTGAGCGCGTGCGCGTGGGCATCTCTCTGGAGCTAGAGCTGGGGGATCTGGGGTGGAGGGCCGCCCCTCCCGCAGTGACCTCGCCCCACCTAAGCCCCACAGCCAGCTGGCTCTGTCCCCTCTCAGCTCTCCCTCCTAAACTCTGAGCCTCAGGGGACCCCGCGCACGGGACAGTCGGGCTCCGAGGGGCCTCCCACCTCCACCCTGCCCGCTCTCCCCTTCACCCTCTCCCGCTCCTGCCCTGCCCCTGAGCTGGGCTCCTGCACCCCCAGGGCCCCCTGTAGAGGGCCCTGCTGAGCCAGCTCCTTTCTCCCAGGGTCCTCTTCCTGTGCCAAGGCAGACGGGGCCCCATGGGGGCAGATCCCTGTCAGAGCCCAGCCTTTGCCCCACACCCTGCCCCAGCTTCTGTCATGGCTCCAGTCAGGGCCAGGAGGAATGTGAGAAGAAAATTAATTTAGGAGCCAGGGGGCTCCCAATTCTGTGGAAAAGGGGGCCCATCGGACCTTTGGCACTGGATGAGCCAATAAACCAGACTCTGGCGCCTCATTCATTTCGGCCTCTGTGCTTCGTTCTTGCTGCATCCCCAGCGGGAAGGACCTCACTGGAGCAGCAGGGCCGAGCTGGGGGAGGGAGCGGGCCAGAAGTCAGACTGGCCCCCAGTGCTCTGATCTCCAAGGTGAGAGGTGGGCTGGATGGAGTTCGTTCAGTCTGGGAAAGTGGTTTTAGGGTTCGAGATAGACCCAGGTCACTAGGGGGGACCAGAACTTAAGAAGGGTTAGGAGCCCCAGCCCTCAAGGACTGTCTAGTCCCACACAATCCTGCCCTGAGACCCATCCTCTGACACAGTATCTCCCAGAAAGCGCCAGGTGTAAACTCTGGGGACAAAGACCTTGTTGAGGCCTCCAAAGAAAGGATGGGATGTGGGCGCTGCGGGCAGGGCTGGGAGGTTGAATGGCCACAGTGCCTGGAAAGGCTGAAAGTGCTGGAGGGGTGCCTCAAGCTAGAGACTCCGACAGGAGGAGGGGTAGGCTGAAGGAAGTGGCGGTGGAGACGGCTGCATGGTGCATGTGTGATCCTGGTGAGGGACCAGACGCGGAAACCAGAGGCAGCCCCCATGGCCCAGGAGGGGGCGGTCCAGCCCTGAGGAGCTGGGCTGCGCGGGAGAAGAGGAGGAGGAGGAAGGCTGCAGGTCACGGGACCCGAGGGCTTGGGAGGTAAAGCCAAGGCCACCAGGGGCAGGACCCCAGAGGAGGATCAGAGGCAGCGTCAGTGGAGAGAAATAAAGGAAAAGGGTAGGGGAAGGAGGAGAGATGGAGCAGGGAAGAGAGAGAAAGGAGCGGAGAAACAGCAGCTCAGCGTTCTGGACAAAACTGGAGGAAGCAGAGCAAGAGCTGGGCTACAGGGTGTGTGAGGACCTAGCCCCAGGCTCTGGGCTCGGAGGCTGGCAGAACGGCCCTGCCCCAGGCTCTCCTCTCCCTTCCCTGCCTTCACAGGATATGTCCTACTGCCACACTCGAGCCAAGCTGGCCAAGAACCTCCTGAATGAGGTCACAGTGCAGTGGGGTGTGAGAAGCCCTCTGCCTTCCTCCAGTCAACAGCCCTCTGAAGGTCATTCCTTTCACTGTCAACCTCGGAACAAATTGGCCCCTTTATCATAACAGAGAGAAGTGTCAGAGTAGAATTCAGGAGAGAGACTCCCTTGTTCTAGAAAGATCTCCAGAGAATAAGTCGCTGCAGTCTCATGCTAGTAGCTACCAGATGGCCAGGAAACCAGGTTAGGCCCTCTCTAACCTAAATCCTCTTTGCTGCATCTCATACACTCAGATACACTCACACCCACAGCGACTGTTGGCTAAGGAGGTCACTGCCACTCTCCGAATGGCCAGGCTCTGCATGCACACCTAGGTTTCCCTGTGTCAGCAGGAGCATGCTCTGATTTCCAAGCTCACTGGTCCGTTGCCATGGAAACATGCAGTTTCCTAGAACTCGGGCACAGAACCTGGCCCCTGGGGTGCAGGGGAGGAGAGGAGAGATGGAAGGTGACAAAAACAAGGGGGAAAAGGCTCGTGGGAGGAGGCTGGTATGACACATGTGGGTGCAAATGACCCCTTGCCATCTCATTCCTTGAGACCACCTGCTCTCTCCCCCTGCCCCAGTAGATCTCTCTAGGCCAGGGGAGTGGAGAAGATATGTCAGAAGAGAGGTGGACAGTAGAGCTAGGATGGTGTTTGATCCCTGCCTGGGTCCGCAGTGGACATTGAGGGAGATTAGCTTTGGAGTGGGGACTGTGGTCTAGCCTGTGTCCTACGCCCAAACCGTCTCGGGAACATTAGACCTGAGATCCACGGCTAGATGGCCTTGGGCCTGGCGCTGCTCCAGCTAGCTCCCCCTCCCTTTCCCAGGCGCGCCCCACACCCAGAGAGCCTGCTGAAAATGGGAATTTCCAGGCTGTGACGTCAGAGGAGAGCCAGCAGCTCCAGCCTGTGCCAGCTCTTCCTTGATCAGCAGAGCCGAGCCTAGCCTTGCTCAGTCTGGAGGGAAGGAGGGCAGGCAGAGGAGGGAGAGCCCCTGGGAGCTCGGGCCATGCATCTCATACCCAGAATAATACGGAGAAATTGTTTCCAAACCTAAAGACACTGCTGGCTTCCCCACTGCCTCAAATTTCAGCCAGTACACGATCATCTTCCTCCCAAATGCCCATTCTGCATTGGGTTAGGCCTGCCTGGAGGAAGAGGGCACCTCAAGTCTCAGATCCTTTTGGGTTCTGCCTGAGAGCTTGTCCCGTATCTAGGCAGGAGGAAGTCATGGGTGAGAGGGATGCCTGCAAGGAAGAAAAAGCCACTAGGTGGCGCAGCTCACTCCTATTGAGGAATTCCCTGGCCCCTGCAGGGGACAATCTTTCAGGCAGCCAGTCCACTTAAGGTCTGGTGACAGCCTCATGCCCCAGTCCCTGGAGCTGGAGGTTCATGAAAAAAGCATTCTGGCGCGTGGACAGGACAGCTGTGGATTCTCAAGCTAACTGGTTCCCAAACCCAGCCTATGCGCACACCCCTGCCCACCCCCCACAAGAGATGGGCATGCTCAGATGGGCAAACGACCTTTGGGTGAGTGTCAGGCACCCTCCCGGGAGCAGGGAAATTGCCAAACTGACCATGGGAGGGCCCTGAAGCCCAAGGGACCCCACCTGGGCTTTTGAAACGGCATCTAAAAGGGCTATTGGAGATTATTTCGAGGTCCTGCGGGGTAAGGGAACCAAGCAGAGGCAAGGGGTAAGGAACCTGGGGAGGGCTGGCTGGGCCCAGAGGGAGGGAAGCTCACCTAGCGGCAAGATTCCCTGATGTGAGCTCCCTGGTGGCCACAATGCAGTCCCAGGCCTGCCCCAGCTCTCCCTGTCCCCTGCCCCTTCCCTTATTTTCCTGTGGGGTACTATGGGGTTAAAAAAGGAGACACAGACCCTAACCCCCAAGCCCGGGAATGCCAGGGCATTTTGGCAGGAGCCAGGGCTGGCCTTCTCAGTGACCTACCTTTTCCCACCCTCTTTCCCAAAGTGACTCCACCAGCTTTGCCTCCCTAATGAATCACCCTCTCCTTTTGTCCCAGCCAGATGAGTGATCAATAAATAATGCCATCTGAAATATTGATGGTGAGTTTTACCCCGGCATCCC
This sequence comes from Smutsia gigantea, assembly GCA_032199065.1. Classification (NCBI taxonomy): domain Eukaryota; kingdom Metazoa; phylum Chordata; class Mammalia; order Pholidota; family Manidae; genus Smutsia; species Smutsia gigantea. The sequence continues at coordinate 3,628 of JAVSCE010022707.1, read as the reverse complement.
TCAGCGGTGCTTGCCTTCGGGGAACTCGAGAGCCGACAGAGAATTGCACGGCCCCCGAGAGAGCTCCTTCCAGTCTCTGCCAACGGCAGGTCTGTCTAGGTCAGCATTTTGACTTGTTCTTATCAGCCAGAATCATGACTCATTTCCATCAAGAAGAGGAAAGGTCCAGAGAGCAGCCCAGCCAGGGCCCCAGAGAAGGATTGGGTGAGCTAGGCCGGCAGAGACCCCTCTTTAAACCTTTGTCTCCTATGACTCGATGGAGATCCCATTTCGTCTGTTCCATGTCCATCTTGGACCTGCCAGGTCCAGCTTTCTGAGTGGGCTGCTCAGAAAGAAGCCTTCAGCTTAGCTGCCCTCCCTGCACTGTTCAGAGCCTGAGCAGAAGGGACTCATGTGCTCCCAGATTTCTCTGGCATCTGGTTTTGTTCTCCCTAGAAAAGGGCGAGGAAATGGAAGTTGCAGAGCTCGCTTGAGCCCAGCTCACCGGGGCCAGCCCCCTCCTTTGCGGAAGCCAGGCCCACTCAAATCTGCGCACAGTGACATCTGCCCAGGCACTCGTCTCCTGCTTCATGCTCAGCAACTGTGCGCTTCAAGTCTCAGCTCAGACGCAGCTCCCCCATCACCCCATCCAGGCCCCTGTGGCACCTGCCCTTCCTCCCTGACAGCACAGGTCACCCGCCCTGTTTGGTCATCATCTGCCTCCCCACTAGATTGAAAGCCCGGTTCTAAGCGATTGGCTCTACCTGTTTCACCACTGTTTCCTCAGCATCTAGTACGAGGTCTGGCACACGGTAAGTACACGGCACATTTTTGTGGAATGTTCAAATGGTGTCCCTGCAGCGTTCTTCCACTCCTGGAAAAACACCAGCCTTCAAACCTCGGCATCTCTCTGCCGAGCAGTTCACCTGCGCCTGAAGATGGGTGTCGGCATTAAACAGCAGCTGCCGGGGCAGCTCCCCTCACCCCAGTTCCCCTGCATGTGAGCTTGTGCTCCCCTCCCCTCTCTCACACACAGATGGGAGTCAGCTTTCCAGCCACATTCAGTTCTCACTTAAATTCAAAAGCTAAATTGGGAAGAAGAGCAGCTTCACACTCCCAATATAACCTGGGAGAGAAAAAGGGAGACAGCCTTGTTGCCAGGGAAAGGAGAAAGTTGGGTCTGGGGTGGGGAGTGGCGGCAAACATACCCAGAGCCTAACAATAATGAAACCATCCCCTCTGGGCTCCTAAAAATAAGCCATCCAGAGCTATGGCCCCAGAGTGACCCCTATAAAGCCCCTTTCCTGTGGCAACACAGCCATTTCAGGCATTACCCCGGTGTACGGGTAGGGTTACGAGAGGCAGAGGAGACTCTGGTTATTAAAACTATCTGAAGAAGGAAATGCTGCTGCTTCAGCTACTGGTAGTAGGAAACCAGCAAGTCCTTCTTAAATCTGACTTTAATCCCTCCTGTGATAGCAGAAATGGATGAGGAATAAAAGCAGAGTCCAGAAACACATACTTGCCCACTAGTATTCATAGCAGCACTGTTCACAATAGTGGAAGTGGAAACAGCCCAAATGTCCATCAACAGACGAAAGGATAAACAGAATGTGTACATACACACAAGTATTCAGCCTCAGAAAGAATGGAAATTCTGACACAGGCTACAACACGGATGAACCTTGAAAACACTATGCTAAGTGAATGAGCCAGTCATATTAGGCCACATATTATGATTCCATTTACATAAAGTACCTAGAATAGACAAATTCACAGAGACAGAAACTGTCACCAGGGGCTGGGAGGCAGGGAGCAGGATGGGGATGGTGGCTTCATAGGGACAGAGTTTCTGTTTGGGCTGATGAAAAAGTTCTGGAAATGAATGGTGGTGACAGTTACACAACATTGTGAATGTACTTAATGCCACTGAATCGTGCACTTAAAAATGATTACAATGACTGCTCCAGTCAGGGCTTGTCCCTGTCCCTGCTGATTTATCCGGCCACTGCCAGCCGAGGCCCCGCCTTGCAGGCCGCTGATTGGTCCAGCCGTCCAGAGGCTAAAGGGGAAAACAGAACATGCTAGAACTGGCCATGTACCCAGCCCTGTATGTCTGCTTGGTCTCAGAATTCCTTTGAAGCTAAAGCCCACCAGGAAAGGAGTTCTCAGATTGTCCTGAGCTTCCAGGCTAAACTCTAGACTTCCGGGAAGATGGGTGTGAGCAGGGCGGCAGAAATCTCCTCCCAACACTATATTTATCTACGAAAACACAGCAAATACATCTATTCCTAAAAGAGAGACGAGAATACACAGGAAAGCGCACAGCGTGAAGCTACACCCGAGAGGACTCGGCACCCCAAGAGGCGGTGAGATAAAGGGCCCTGCGGAGCGCGCAGTCACAGCTGTGGAACAGTGGGGCAATAGCGCCACCTACAGCATTCCCACAGAATCTACGTCCGTCTTAAAGAGTCCGGCTGACATACGTGGCAACTATCAGTGACCAATTCTATAGCCATGAAAAGACAGAGGAATATGGTTCAGAACAAAATCAACCAGACAACCCCAGAGAGGGAGTCTGAAGGGATGGAAATGCACAGTCTTCCTGAAAAAGAATTCAGAATAAAAGTCATAACCGTGCTGATGGACCTACAGAGAAATGTGCAAGAGCTGAGGGACGAAGTGAGGGAACTGAGGAAAGACAATGCAGAAATCAGACAAGCGATCGACGGGCTTAACAGCAGAATGGATGAGATGCAAGAGACTGTTAATGGAATAGAAAACAGAGAACAGGAGTACAGAGCAGCTGAGGCAGAGAGAGATAAAAGGATTTCTAGGAATGAAAGAATATTAAGAGAACTGTGTGACCAATCTAAACGGAACAATATTCGCATTATAGGAGTACCAGAGGAAGAAGAGAGAGAAAAAGGGATAGAAAGTGTCTTTGAAGAAATAATTGCTGAAAACTTTCCCTCGCTGGGGAAGGAAGTAGTCTCGCAGTCCACCGAAGCTCATAGATCTCCCAACACAAGGGACCCAAGGAAGACAACACCAAGACACATAATAATAAAGATGGCAAAGATCAAAGATAAAGACAGGGTATTAAAGGCAGCTAGAGAGAGAAAAAAGATCACCTACAAAGGAAACCCATCAGACTATCATCAGACTTCTCAACAGAAACCTTACAGGCCAGAAGAGAATGGCATGATATATTTAATGTTATGAAACAAAAGGGCCTCAAACCAAGAATATTGTATCCAGCACGATTATCATTTAAATATGATGGAGGGATTAAACAATTTCCAGATAAACGAAAGTTGAGAGAGTTTGCCTCTCATAAACCACCACTACAGGATATCTTAAATGGACTGCTCTAGATGGAAGCACACCTAAGGCTAAAAAGATGTCACCAGAGAAAATAAAATCATAGCAAAGAAAGAAGACCATCCAAACACTAACTAAAGGCAAAGAATAAAACACCTAGTATATAAAGAATGGAGGAGGAAGAATAAGAAGGGAGAGAAATAAAGAAACATCAGACTGTGTTTACAATAACTTAACAAGAAAGTTAAGTTAGATTGTTAGATAGTAAAGAAGCAACCCTTGAACCCTTGGTAACTACGAATCTAAAGCCAGCAATGGCAATAAG